>VWZG01006018.1:457413-508011 GCA_013396735.1 Grallaria varia | reverse complement strand
CCCGCCCGCCCCGCGCTTCTCCCGTGCGCTCCCCGCGGTGTCCGCCCCGTGTCGGAGCCCGGCGCTGTCGGGGCGCGCCGTGTGTCACAGCGCCCGGTTGCCCCTCGCGGGGAGGTGATTGGAGGGGTCTCGGCTTGTCCCGCTTACCTGTGCGTGCGCTCCATCACTTGTTTCTTCGCTCTGCTCTTGTCCCATTACAGCGGTCCCCAGGGTGGTCCTGGCTTGGCTACCAATAAACCACGTCCCTGGAGGATCCAGGAAAAGGTCTGTCTTGGCTGTTGGTGTGGTCAGATCTGCAGAACTGCCTTGCCCAGGACAACCCGCATACCTGCATAGAGAGACTATTTATGAGAGCATGTAGTGGCAGAACAAGGGGGAATGGCTTCAAACTGATGGAAAACAGGCTTAGATTAGATATTAGGAAGAAAGTCTTGACTGTGAATGTGGTGAGGACCTGGCACAGGTTGCCCAGAGAACCTGTGACTGCCCCATCCCTGGAAGTGTTCAGGTTGGACGGGGCTTGGAGCATCCTGGTATAGTGGAAAGTGTTGCTGCCCATGGCAGAGGGATTGGAATGAGATGATCTTTAGGGTCCCTTCCAGCTCAAGCCATTCTGTGATTCTATCCCTGGGAGCCAGGAGCTGAGCCACCACATCCACCTCTGCTCCCTGGCAGCCCACCCCTCCTGCCACACTCTGTGCCCAGTCCTGCCCTTGAGCCAGCAAAGGAAACAAGGCAGCGACCAGGCACTTCTCTACATCAACACTACTGAGCCTCAGTCTTCCCAGCGGCTCCTCAACACGTGGCATAACCACAGCTCTCTTTCCCATTGGGCTTTTAATTACATTATAAAGTTACTCAAGGCTTACACTGGCAGGTCATTAGTTTTCATATGAGTTTAATTTAATCATAAACAACTCATCTTACTCCTTAGCGGCTCCTTAAATGTGGCTCTTTTTAATTGTATTAACTTTGCTACAACCACCCTAGAGAATTATTGGTGGTGCAGGCAGCTTGCCAGTGCTTCATTGTCCCTCCCAAAGGGCCCATCTTCATCTTCTTCCCTCTCAGCAAAGCCGAAGTCCACAGTGCCTCTGCAGGCATGGTTTCAGGAAGGTTGCTAGGTTGTCTGAAGGGGACATCATGCCACTGATGATCTTCCTGATGCCTCCTGGTTGTGCAGACACAGGGCTGGATTACATGTGGACCAGCTGCACACCACTCCTCAGTCAGACGTGGAAGGCAAGCAGGCAGAAGGCCATGGGTAGTACCTGTAGAGACCTCCCTTGCTTCTCCCATCAGAAAAGGCCTCGCATTTGTGAGGAATGCTGAGGCTGGACCTTGACGTGCTAATCAAGAGCCTGGGATCGCTCCAACAGGAAGCTGCAGCTTCTGATGTTGTGTGGAGCACCCAGGCAGGAGCAGAGAGAGCTTTAAAAGCCCTGAAAGATGCACAAATCTCCAAAGGATGGTGAGGAAAACGTCCAAAACAGCTATCGTGTTGGTAAGAGAAGGAGTGTACATCGAGATGTGGAACACTGGAGGAAGCAGATTAAGAGAGGAATGAAACAATTACTGGTCTTCACATGCTGAAAGGAGAAACTAAGATAGAGAAGCACTTAAGCATCAGCACTGCCTTTCCCAGCACTGTGACCTGCTGAAGAGACTCCATTGCTCCTGGGCCCTAACAGCACCAGGTACCTGCTGCAGCCTCACAGCTAATGAGCACCCAGGAAGAAGCAGAGACAATCACAGCTAATGCTGCAAAATGGCTCCTGTGTTTAATTAACAAGTCTGATGAGAGCTGTTGAGATGAGTGCAGTGGCTTTGCATGCTGACCAGATCACCTCCCGAGGGAAGCATGCTGGGAAGCCACTGTGGAGAGGCAGAGCCTGGCCTGGCTTGCACTCCATTGTGTCTCGATAATTTATCAAGGAAACTGCCAAACATTTGCTAAGGAAGCCCAAATGAGGGGCTTGTGAGTGACCTGAGAGTGTCATGCTTTGCCTGCACCTCTGATGATAATGGGTGCAGGAGCAGCAGAGGTCTGGCAGCAGCATGTCACCCAATATGGCTGAGTGGTACAGGTGCAACTGTGCGAGTTTTAGGATAAACAAGTCCCTCCTGCTGCCCTAGCCAGAAGCTGAAGTGTTGTTAAGCCAAGTAACTATGCAGGAGAACTTGCCACCTATTCAAGAGTCAAGTATGTGCACTATCCCTTCTCTCTGGCAGGATCAGGTAAGCAATTTAAAGCAGGAGTGCAAATGATTTCTGAAGAGCCAGCCATCAGCTCAGATGTGCAAATGGGTTTCTGCATGACTCTAAGCAGACTCCAGCTGTTTGGGCACAGTTGGATGGTCTCTGACGTTTTCCAGGTGTCAGAGATGGAATAGAATGAGAAAGTGTCCCAGCATCAACCCTGAACTACAGAGGAAGTGCTATCTGCAGTCATCCTGGCATGGAGAGCCCACTATTGCTGCTCACTTTTCAATTTAAGAATTAGGCGTGTGTGTCATGTGGCTAAATGTTTCTGTCTTTTCTGTGTACAGAACAAATACATCCATCTTCCCTGAGCTGCCTCACAAAGGTTAGTCAAAAATGATGCTGCTACCAGAGGGCAAATCCCTGCAGCTGAAACCCAGCAGAGCGGTGGTTTCCCACCATTTCACTGGGGCTGGATCTCACTGATTCTCAGCTGTCACCAGGAATGATTTTCCACTGCTGTGACCCCTGTATTGCAGGTTTTAGGTGCGTGGCATGGATACCACCCATCACAGCCAGCCTGGAAACAGGGGCATGGTACCATCCTGCACAGGGGTATGGCCACAGGGAGAAGCAGAGCCCAGGGAGGGGATGCTCAGCCTTCAAATGGGGAAGGCTGTCTTGGCACACAGTGGGCAGAGGAAACCTCGATAACTTCCAAGGACAATGCTGGAGCAGAAGACAAAGTACTGAAGCCCTGAAGAGAAGCAAAGATGTGGTGAAAGGGGTGCCATAGAGAGTGACAAATCCAGAGAAATGAGAGAACGATCCTTTCAGTGCAGTGGGACAGCTCAGCTCCAGCAGTTCAGTGTCGTGCCATCTAGTGAGCAAGAGAAAGAGCAGCAAACATCTCCCTTCCATCCCTTGCAAGCCTGGAAATCAGGTCCAGGGGAGTCCCCGATGGGGTGCCAAGGCAACATGTCCCTGGCACCCAGCCCCATCCTGCCCAGGAGAGGAGCAACAATAAACCCCATCAGCAAGGTAGAGCCACCAGCCTCCGGAGAGGCTTGGCTTCCTCGAGCCCTGGGGAGTTGGGCAGTTGCAGAATTAAACCAGAGACCAGCACAGCAGGAGACATTTGGCTTAACAAGGTGAGATGACTTAATTGAAGGAGGTGCCTGTGGCACTGCTCACCTCCAGCTGCCCTCCTGCAGTGGCAGAGGAGGCGCAGATGAAGTCATAGGAGAAAGGGAGTTAAGTACAAGCTCCAGCTCCATGACTCTCCCTGCCTGCCCTGATTTTATTTCCCCCAGAGAGTTTCATCATCCCAATCACAGCAGGAGTGCTGCAAAAGCCCTTGGGCAACTCAGAGGAGCTCGGAGCCCAGATGTGACAGGACATAAACCCCAGGGAACGCTACACCTGCTGCAGCACCAACAACTTTTCAGGGCTGTCATCTCTATTTTTAAAAAATTAAGGAATATTTTAACTTTTGCTCTGTTTTCAGCATCGCACCAGGACAGAATGGTAGCTAACAGTTATTTCTAGAATACACAGCATTTATAAATATATGTTGAATCCTTATGGTTGCAGCTCCCCTCAGGCACTGCCAAGGACATGCAGATGAAATTAAACATTCCCATGAGATCCTCTGCTTCCCTGGGATACATTGAGTGAGGCCAGTGTGGCCCAGGAGACAGTGCAGTCCTGGCACACATAAACAAAGATGACTAATTATGTGTCCCCAGCTACTCCATTTCTTACTGTCTCGTGGAGTAAGGAGACAGGCACCCCCAGGCTTTGCTCATCCTTCTCTCACCACAGCGCTGCCTGGCGAAAGCCCCACCAGCAATAACCTACAGTACCAATTCCACCTCCTTTTCAGCACCTCATCTGAACTCGCATCCCGAAGTTTTACCTGTGAGGGTGGACAGTGGCAGCAGGGTCATTTCCTGCATGAAATCCAAGGTAGAAGTTGGCAGACTGTGGCACAACCTTCCAAAACTGAGGGGAAACTCACACGAACTCCATGGGCTCGTGTTGAAACTGCCCTTGCACACTGTGTGTTCTTGAAAGAAATCATAATTAAACCGGCAGGTAAAAATCTCTGAGCAGAGAATAAAGGCCACAAAGGTTGGTTACACAGGTGGTGGGTGGGAGCTTTTATGAGCAACCCGAGGGAGGAGGGCAGAGGTCTCCCCCTGGGCTGACAGGGGAACACATGGTTTGCATCCCGGTCCTATAACACACCCCAAGTGCTCCCCAGGAAAGGACCACGTGGGAAGAAGAAGGGAGACATTCCTAAGATTTTGTCTGAAATCTCTTGTTAAACCCAAGCAAGCTGATCAAATAGAAAGACAAATCCCTGCCTAAGTGGTTTGCCCTCAGCCGACAGGATGCAATACCCGCTCTTCACCAAGCAGGGTCAGCCCAGCACCATCTTAACACTCAGCGAAGTCATTGATGGAACCGCTGCTTTGCTTCAGCTCTGCCAGAGTTTCAGCTTCAGAGTGAACCAGTTCCTGCCCTTGAGCTGCAGCACCCAGCAGAGGAGGTCCTACAGCAGTTTTAAAGAACTGGAAGTTCGGCCGTGCAAGCTTCAAAAGCCAGAAGGGGCTCTGGAGGTTTCTGTAAGTCAGCAAAACCCAGACCAGAAGCAAAGCTGGTCTGAGGCCACAGCCAGTGATCATGCACAAAATCAGACATGCCCAAATTTCTCAGTCTGTTACTTTATTAGAGGGGTATTTACATGATAGTGGTGGCCCCAATGGAGTCACTTTACAAAATATTAAAAAACCCTTTTTATTCAAAGCCACGTTTTAAAAAATGGTATCCCATCCCCCCTCAAAAGCAAGCTGGGTTTCATCATGGTTCCTTCTGAACAGGAAACAACAAAAATATCCTCTTTTGAAAGGAGGGAAAATATAACCACGCTGTAAACATGACAATCAGATGATGTATTCCCCTGACACCTTCTAGGATGTGGTATTAGAGACCTGGCACACTCAGAGAGGGAACAGAGAACAGGGAAAAGGCAGCAGGCAAAACCATTCCTAATCTCTGTCAGCAAAACTGTGTTACTTGCTCTAGGCTGCAAAAAAGCTGGACTAGAGAAAGAGACCAGTGATTTACCACGGAGGGCATAGCATCAGCTCTTTAAGAGCCCCCAGAAATAGTCTTTCCTCAGGGCTGCACAATATCCAGAGAGCTGATGCTCCCCGGGCTGGTGGAGAAGGCACTCAGAGACAGCACTGCCCTTCAGCTGAGGAGGTATGTGAGACCAGTGTGCTGCAGGACATCCTTCTGCAAGTCACACGTAACACCTGAAGGACAGGCACCAGGTACTGGTTTCTGTGACACCAACCATTTCAAAGTACAGCTCAGCCTGACCCCAATGGGACCAGGAACAAAACCACTGGGGCTGCTATAACACATTTCTAAAGTGATTAGAAGGCTCAAACCAGCCCATTGTCCTGGTTCAGGAACATCTCTCACTCATATGTCACCTCCCAGCCTTGCACTATCACAGACCAAGCTTTTGGAGACGGGGCAGGCAGCCTTCCTATGTTTATTAACAGAGACATTATTGGGGTGGATTCAGAAGTAACCTGGAATGGCCCAAATAGATGTAGTCTTGCTAGTTTGAAGGAAGCTTATAAATATGTATTAGGAACTCTAAATAGGTAGGAAATGCATACCTCAGATACAGAGTTAAAGACCTGGGGGCTGACTCCTTCAGCTCAGTACCTGCAAGTGTAGAACATCATATATCACCTTTCCCTGAAATGCCAGTATGTCTCTAAATCAACATTTGAGCTTTAAAATAACAACCTTTTGTTTGTTTGTTTTTAATTTTCTTAAGCAGAAATATTTTTTTTCTTGCTATGGAAGCAGGCTTAAAACAAACAATGTTGTCCAGAAATGAACAGAAAGACTTAAGTGCTACCTTACACCTTTGGGTTGTGTAAAGAAGGTGCTGCCAGTGAGGTCTCTGACCCCCTACCCAGCTCTGTGCTCTGGGTCCTGCCCAACAGCTCAGCCAAGCCCTCCCTGACTGGTGCAGGTGGAGGAGGCACATCACCATGGAGCAGAAATGACAGAGGGCCGGACCTGCCGCTGCTCTGCCGCTCTGCAGCCTGAGTCCGAGCTGAAAACCAGGAGAACCATCCAAGAAACTGTGGAACATCATTAAGGAGATGAGACAACAGGGGACAAAGGGATGCTGAGAGTAACAAGCCCCGTGACCTGCCTTTGCATCTCCTCTTCCCTTGTTGCACTTCTTTATTCCTTTGAAATGATGCTCTGCAGCCCATAACCCTGATGCAGAGCAGCCAGACTGGCTGACCCACACGGCCCACACATACAGAGCACTTAAAAAAAGAATGTCAAGCACATGTGTGATCATGAGAACTCTGGCAGTAACATCCTTCAACCCCCCACCTTGTCCTTATCAAAAGGCACATGGCCATGACAGACACCTCACTGTGTCACCGTTACAAACCTCCCCCTCTGCACATGCACATACACTTCTTTAAGGACAAAAGCCTGCAACCAGCTGAACAGTTTAATTACACCTTATGCCTGTCTCTGGTAACACAGTGTTAGCTGGGTGTCAGAGGGTCTGCGGTGCCAGTGATCACAGCAAGGGAAGAGGGAGAAGCATCTTTGGGAGGACATCCAGTCAGTCCCCTTTCTGCAAAGCCTATATGGGGAGAAAGAGGAAGAAAAAACCCAATTCTCCTTAGTCAGAGGCAAAGAAACCCAAATCACTGTCTCTCCCTTAAGCAAAAAAGGACCACAATGGATAGATGTCACTCTAAGGCAAGTGTTGGGGGCCCTCAAGGCCAACGTTATCTTAAGACAATGCCAAAGCTGCTCTGCCCCAGGTGAATCCTTACAGAGGACCAGGAGGAGGAGCAGCCACAGTCGAGAGAGAGGGTGACACCCCCTGCACAGAGGGCAGGAGCCACAGCCTGTTTCTCCTGTTCAGAGTGGTTATTGCTTCAGTCTGAGCTGACCAGCCCAGTGAGCACCAGGCTCACATGAGAGGCGACGCATCCAGCTCACAGTGCAAATATGATCCAGAAAGAGTCCTGCCCCACTTCCCAGCCTGGAGCCATGCTGAACAGGCCAGCTCCTGGGAAAGCCACCACAACTTCCAGTCAGCATCCCACAGTGTAGAGGCTACGTTGATCCCAGACAGAGCGAGGGGACAGGAGGGCGCTGTTGTAAGAAGAGGCTGCTGAGAGGATCTTCCAAGTCCAAGTTGCCCACTTGCAGCCAGGAGGACATAGCCAGTACCAGCTGGTGGCCTGCCAGCTGTGATATGTTACAAGCTCTCTGAGGAGCTGAAAGGGACAAATTTGGCATGTTTGGTTGGGGATGCTGGCGTCTGTCCATCTGCCTCCTCGCTCAACTTGAAGAACATCTCCTGCTCACGCTTCTTCTGATTCAGCTCATCCTCCAGGGCCTTAAGGAAAAGAGAACACACATTAAGAGCTGTATTTGAGATTGTTCTGGAGCTATGGATGCTGTCCCCTCCCACCAGCCAAGCAGAACATCCTTCTTACACCAAGGAGGCACTACCTTCTTCCGTGGCCTCAGCTTGTCTCGCCACTCCTTCATGTGCTGGTTGTGGTTCTCATCCAGGGACTTCAGCTTCTGGGTTTCATGCTCAATCAAGAGGTGACACTTTTCATTCTATAAACAGATTAAAAAAAAAAAAAAGAACATCCATCAACATCAAGCAGCCAGTCCTGTAAATCCAGTGGTCCAACAGGACTCGCCTCAGTCAGAGACAATCAGAGCTCTGAGCTCCAGGGTGCATTTAGATATGGCCACAAAATCTTCTCAAGGCAAGAGCAAAGGAACAGCAGATCCAATTCACTGACAGTCCTCTGTAGGCAGTTCTTAAGAGATTAAGAACTGCACAGGCAGCTCTGGGAGACTGAGCCATGAGGGATGGGTACCTGCAGATGCTGGAGCTCGTTCGTGTTGCTCTCGCACTGGGCCTGCATATCCTTCATCTGTGACTCGTGCTTCTGCTGCTGGTGCAGCCGCTCTGCTTTTTGCCTCTTCTCTTCCTGCAGAGCAAACTAGAAGAGACAAAAGCAGGTTCCCACGTTGGAAGAGTTGCTCTGGTCTCTGAAGCTGGCTAAGAGACTGGCCAGCTCACACTATTATACAGGAAAGAAAGAAAAGCCCCGAGGATGCTTCCCAACACTAGTCACAATGGAAGTAGCACTGAGAACGACATCTGATGCCCCAAATGCAAAGATCTCTCACTCTCTGAAGTGGGTTATAAGTAGGAATAATTACCTTTTTCTAAATTCCTTTCTGCCAACAGGCCAGCAAAGTACTTCACCCCCAAGCCAAACCTCAACCCTGGCACCCTTTGCAAGATCTGACCTGCTTTATCTTCTCCCGCTGCTCGGATGCACTCCCGCTGGAATGGATGTGAAGGCTCTTCTTGTACATGGCCATACGTGTCTTGCCTTCACTCCGCTGGATTTTGGGGAGCCGGGCTTTCTCCTGCTGCTGCCGGATTTTCAGCTGCTCTAACATGCGCTGGTTGTATCGCTGCATTTGCTCCCTTTCCTGCAGAGAGACAGGTATCAGAGGAGGAGGGACATCTCAGGCCAACAGGAAAGTGCTGGGGAGAACAGAGAGAGCCAGAGAGCAGATTTGGGAGTAGTATGGAAGTGGCTGGTGACTGACAGCTCCAAAGGGACAAGAGGTGAGGGCAGCTACTGAACATGCTGTGAAAGCAGAAGAGAAGGGGGCTGGCAGGAACGTCCAGTCTTCACTCACTGCTCTGGGAATCAACCACGTCAAATACTAGACAGTGACAGATTTCCAGAAAAGCCCCCAAACTTCACAACTGCTTTTTGCACATTTAACACACGCAGCACAGAATACATGTCCCAAGCAGGAAGGCTGACACAAGCATTATTCTGGTCCCTTTTCACCAATAACGACCACATCCCTTAACTCCTAACCCACCGCTACCCACTTACAGCCTGGAAGGGAAACATCCACAGACACCTAGACACTGTTGACCCACACCAGTGTAGGAAGGTGCTAAGTCTTCACCTTCTCATGCTTCCGGAGCAACTCATGCCTCTGGAGGAAATACTGGTCCTTTAGCTGCTGCTTGATAAGCTGGTGCTTCTCCTGTTGCTGACGCTCTTCGAGATCCCAGATGCAAGCCTCACGATCTGTGGAAAGGAGAAGGGTCAGGAGACAACCCTCCCCGGTCCCTCAGCTCGGTCACACGAAGTGTCCCAAGCTCAAAAGATCCCTACACACATGAACGGTGCAACAGATGTGGAGGGTGGTCATTCACCTCCTTTTTCCAAGAGAAACTGGTTGCAAACCATATTGGAGAATCATTTCTTGCAATTATGAAGTCTAATTGGTTCATATTTGTAAAGCACTTTGAAGATTCAAGTGCTAAGTATTATTATTGTTAAACATTTAGACAGGATCTGGCAAGGGTGTTTTTTTCTAAGTCCCATCCTGCCAGCTTGCAACTCTGTCACAGCATCTGTTGCGTGGGAAGAGCCAGCGTTGGATAAACCCATCGTTACAGCATCCCCTTTCCTCCTTTGCAGCCTTTGCCACCCACCTCTCATGAGCTGCTGCTTTTTGTTCAGGCACTCGCGTTCCTTGTCGCAGATCTCCCTTTTGTTCTGGGCAGTTATATTTTTCATGGCTTGCTCCAGGTCCTCCTTCTGCTTGGCCAAAAAGTCCTGTTCCTGGAAGAAACCAGCAGTACCACCATGAGCCCTTCTGATGCAGCTTGAAAAGCATGTGGTGGTGTTTCAGAAACTGCCAGTCTCTCAAGCAGGAAGGATGTTTATGCCTACTATGCACTTCCCAGACTTGGAGTTGTGGCAACCTTCTCTCAGCCTTACCATGGTTTGTTTTTTCTGGGTGAAGTCATCCATCTTCGCCTTCATGTTTCCTTTGCGCTGTTGCCGTGGCAGCTTCTCAACCTCGTTCTTGACCTTTGAGGAGGGAAATGACATTTATCTGCAGGTAATTCTAGGCTAAGAACAACCCCATCTAATGTCACTGAAGAGCTGGACCTCAGGAAACTCCCAAATGTGCCAAAGAAAAGCAAGAGCTTCCTGCTAAAACACCAACAACTGCTTCCCTCTCAAGTTCTGCTATGGAGAAATGCTGAAGCTTTCCTGGAAAAAAAAAGGCAGGAAACCAGCTTTCCTCCCTCTTATCCCTATTTTTACCTCCTTCTTCATCTGCTTCAGCTGCTCCAGGAATTTGACATGGTCCCGCTCCTGCTCCAGGCGAATGCGCTTGGCCTCCTCCCGCCGGCGCAGTGAGTGATCCTGTTCCATCTTCTCAATCTGCTGCTTCTGCTGCCGTTCCAGGTTTTCCAGTTCTGTGTCATAGAACTTCTTCTTTCCCTATATGGGAGGGGAACAAAGGGAACAGAGGTCAAATTCACCTTCCTCTCCACTTCGTTGCCCACAAAAGCCTCCATCCTCCACAAATGCATCCCATGCTTCACATCCCAAAGGGATTTCTCGACATTTCTGCTCCCTTTGGATGTGGCACCCCAAGGCTGTTGCAACCCAGAGAGCATCACCCTCCGTGGAGTTTTGCAGGGCGCCTGCAGGGACGTCAGACCAGGTTATTCCCAGGAGCTTCCCCTGTCCACGTACCATCATTTCTTGCTCGAAGCGACGGAGCATCTGCTCCAGCTGCAGCTGGTGTTTGTTGTTGAGCTGGGCCTGGTTTCGGTGCTCCTCTTTCTGAAGGAGACGCAGCTCCCGCAGCTCCTGACGCCTGCAGAGGGTTAAAATGGAGGGAGAGAGAAAAATACAGAGTCAGACAAGTGCAGAGGCATGTAGGGGAGCAGAGAGACAGCAGAATCAACAGCAAGAGCACAGGCCAGAGGTAAATGCCACCTGAGTGATGTGCTCTCAGGCTCCGTGACACTGTGAGAAGGCAGGATGCTAATTAAGGGAACTGTTGGGAAAACCATCAGCTTTCGCAGGTAAGACCTATTAGCATTCACAGCTTCTCAGATAAGCCGTGTCAAAGCTCCTAAGGTGATTTTACAGGTACTTCTGTCCCAACCAGCACCCAAAATACCCAGTCTGCCAGCTGGGTTAGGGCTCACTGGTTTTCAAAACACGGCTCAGGCCAAGCTGGTGCTGCTCTGGCCTGCCCTCTGTGCTTTGCATCAGTTCCTGCTAATGCCTGGGTGTCAGAAGGCACAGTTTTCCCACATTCTGACCTATCATGACATTGCATCACATCCAGCAAAAGGCAGCCTCTGCTCAGAGGGTTGTGTTTGAGCCCATTTGCCAGGTCTGTGCATGACCGAGGGGTAAATCACTGATGTACCAGACAAAAGGAGCAGCAGCAGCAGCAGTCCTGCCATGCAGGATCCCCACTGTGACCTCCACTGCTGTGCACTAACCCCACACACTGAGTACAGTCCTCTCTGGGGACCCTACTGGGCAGAGCATGCTGAGAGAGATTTCTTTCAAAACAAGACCATGAAATAAGGAAAGGCCCTGGCACAGGTTGTCCAGAGAAGCTGTGGCTGCCCCATCCCTGGAAGTGTTCGAGGCCAGGTTGGATGGGGCTTGGAGCAACCTGGGATAGTGGAAGGTGTCCCTGCCCATGGCAGGGGTTGGAACAAGATGATTTTCAAGGTCCCTTACAACCAAAACCATTCACTGGTTCCATGATTCCATGAAAACTGTACTTGGAAATTCCTTGTTTTATTTGGGTTACATGCACTTCTCACACAAAAATGAGTAGCTAATGAGCCACTGCATAAATCTGACATTGGGACCTAGGAATAAGGCTGCCACAGGGACATAAAGTGCTTAGGACAAATTATTCTCTTAGTGAGTTCCTGAGAGCAGCTCAGGGAGCCTAGAATAGGGCATCAAACAAAACAATTTGAATTTTAATTATGTTAAGGGCTTTTTCATTTCAGTTTTAGAAACAGCAGTTCCTCTCTTTTAGAATAGGTCATGGAGGTTTGAAAGCTGTAAGATCTGCAAAGGAGTCATAAAGGCTTAAGCAGGGAGGATACACCCATGAATATTAAATGATGCTCGAGGAGTTTACAACTCCCTTGGCCTTTCTGTTACTGAAGTCTGAGGAGGTACAGGAACAAAAGGAAGAGGAGCATCTTGAGAAGATTTCTGTGCTTATTTCCATTAAGCCAAGCATCTCCAGCCCTGGGAATATATTCAATCATCCCCAAAGGACAGAACCAGCCACAGCACAAGCTTCCCTTGTCAAAGTCTTGCTGCACCCTTATCCTTCCTCTGCATGGAAAGAGAGCTCAGCTTAGTGGTACAGCAAGCCCTTTGCCAGACAAGGAAAAGCTAAAAGAAGTGATGTCCACACTGGACAGCTGTGCTGTCCAAGTGGAATGAAGGTGGAAAAGGAGAGTGCTTTGGGTCACTCCTGGATTAGCTTGTAGAGAAGAAAACCCTACCCTGGCTCAGTGCCCTGCTCTCCTATCCCAGTGACCCACTTGCCTGAGAAATCTCATTTCTTCATCCTTCTTCTCATCCTCGCTGATGATCTTCGAGGTGGTGACACTCACCTCCACTCCATCCACAACGAACTTGCGGGTGCGTTTCAGCGTCTTCTTGTGCATCCGGGAATCCTGAGTTTGGCAGGGGGGGAAAGAAGGAGGCCATGAAGCAGCTCCCCAGCTTGTGCAACAGCTGGAAGCCTCAGAGCACTTTTGATGCCATTGTTCATGAAGAACATACACAAGGAAACCACACTGAGCACAAATCACCAGCAGATTTGGAGATTCAAGCTGCACAGCCATGCTACCACCTTGCAGAAATGTGACCTGGAAGAGACACAACCCACCACCCAAAAACCCTTTCTCACTCTGACCAGCTAAACCATGATCTAAGGTTATTCCCTCTTCATGGCTTACTCCCTGCAAAATCCAAAAAACTCCTTTCCCCTTCTGGGGGACCAACTGGGGGGAACAATTCCATGTGTGGTATTGTACTCCTCTTTGCCTGGCCCCAGGGAGACCAGGTGTCCTGGGAAAGGCTGTGAGGAGGGGTAAATCGCTATGCAAGACCATCACATTTCTGCCACACTGAATGCAGGCTCCTGAGGGGGATGTTGGCTCTTGTGGTCATAGCAGGAGGCAGGAGGGGAGGAAAGTTTTGCTGAAAGTGGTTTCCCAGCACGTTTCTGTGTCGGGAAGCCATCACTCATGCAGGCAATTTGATAAAGATCTTGTGCAACACATCAGTCTGCCCCCTCAAGTCACAACAGTTCTCCTCCTGAAGCTCAGCAAATACCATTCCAGTTATTTTGCCTCTTCCTCTAAGCCGTGCTGACCTGGCTGGCTCAGTCTCGCAAGCATTCCCAGCCCCCAGAAAGCTTTAGCAAAAGCCAGGAAGCCTGGGAGGTCTCTCTGCAAGTTTGTGCTGACACAAACCAGGCCAGATGTATGGCAGGTTGGAAAAATTAAGAGCAGCACAAGCCCAAATGAACTTTCTCCTAGGGCCAGGTGCTCTAGGAAAGAGCAGCAGAGTGATTGGCTCTGGATAAAGTTTGGGAAATCACATTTGGGGTTTCACACTTGTGCAGTCATACACAGTCAGGAGAATGGCATAGTTACTCCACACGAAAGAGCTACAAAACATTAGACTTCCATTAGATTTCAGTGACCTGGGGCAGAAGAGGACACATATACCTGCAGCAACTCCACCAAGAGCTTCTCCTTCACCTGAGAACATGCCACGTCCCCACAGCACACCTTCACCCTGCAGCATGTGCTGTGCTGGCCTGAGCCCAGCTGGGACAGTCAATTCATAGACAGGGAAAATACACCACTGAAGGCTTTGCCTACAGAAGGGTTTCCTCCCACCTCATTAGGCCTGTGGTCTTCAACACCCTCTGCCCATCACTCTCACCTTCAGGGATATGGAGCCACTCTCCCTGTTGAGGGACAGGTCAGCAGACAAGGAGGTGGTGAGGTCCATGCTTTCGGAGGCTGAAGTGCTGCCAGAATCTGAATCCCCTTTGGACCGGCTGCCAGGTAATGAAGCTGGGGGATCCAAGCTCCCATTGGCAAGTTTCTCCTCCATGAAGTTCTCCAGGTGGCTGCTCTCTGGTCGCTCCCCAATGCTCTTCCGCTCCTCACTGCCTGCCCCAGGTTGCTTGTTCCCCTCTGTTGAGTTAGCCAAATGTTCAGGCTGCAAGATGATGTCTGGCTTGTCCTGGGTGGCCGAGGTGGCAGAGCTGGCAGGGGTTTTTGTGGAGTGGTTGCTCTTCAGTTTGTCATTGTCACTGCTTATCCCTTCCTCTGAGACTTCATCGCTCTGTCCATTTGTGGTGTCCTTGCCAGTCCCCACAGACCCATTCACTGCTTTGGGCACGGAAGAGTCTGGAGGTTTCTCTCCATCAAAACTCAGCTGACTCGCCTCAGAGGGGTCCCGCTTGTGCTTACCAGGGGGCTGGAAAGACAGGAAAGGGAAGATGTTGGGTTGCAAATTGCAAAGGCTATGAGTCCCCACAATTCAGATCAAAGTCACCCACAGCTAAAGAGTTGTTGGGAGGAAGTATTCCCTTTTAGGACATCTGCCCTGAGATGCTCCTATCTTTTTCCAGGTTTGTGGCCACAAGGACTATGGACAGTCTCTGGAAGGAAAAAGCACAGTGAATAAACTCCAGAACGTGCACCTTCTGAGTAGGCAGCCTAGGAGGTTCGCATATTAAGCACTTTTTTCCCATTCCACCACGGATTAATCACTACCTTTTGCCACAGAGGAGGGGGGTCGAGGCAAGTCCCCCAGCAATGCTACCCAGGCAACTTTGCGATGCCCTCTTCAAAGAGGCAGCTCAGGGGCAGATCTGCACAGCTTCCCCTTGGGCTGGTGGTCTCAATGCTTCTGGCATTGCTTCCACTCCAGCTTCTCCAGCCTGTATCAGGGCCTACATTTTTTTTTCCTTCTTTTTTTTTTTAAAACCACTTTTTGCAAGCCCCTCCTGTAAGCAGGCACTGGGCCACTCAACAGTATCATTATATCTCCATGCCCTTGGCAGGCATTGAAAAACAGCCCCTCCCTGGCCAAGCAACCATTTCACCTCTTCGTGATGGGGCCCAGAACAGTCTCTAAACTTCAGGGACCTTAAAGCCCAGTAAAGCAGCCTTTTGGAGCCTGGAAAAGTTGCTGAGCTCTTTCTCTGACCACAGCCACGCTGGCAAACTTGCCAGCACGGTGCCGGGAGCACTCACCGAGGCAGACTCCGAAGAGTCATCCTCTTCTGCTTCATCCCGACTCTCTTCAATCTCTTCCATCACCTCAGCCTTGGCCTCGGCCACCAGCTCGCGCAGGGCCCGGTTGCTGGTCACCTTGCTGACAAAGGGATGCTGAAAACCAAGCACAGGGCACATGTGTGAGGCGGCCAGAAACAGACCTCGTGAGCTCATGGCCAAGTGGTGGTGCTGGCAAGGACCACTTCTTGCTTTAAAACAACTGCAAAGACCTGAGGTTGGGGTTCTTTCCAGTGTCACTGGGCTTAATCCCCCAGAGAACTGCACCAACAGGCACTGCAGGCATGAGGGAGAGCAAGAGAGACCACGGGGCTGGGGTTAAACACACCCTCTGCACACAGATGCTCAAAGCCTGGTGCTCTGCAAAGCTGCTTTATGTCAACATCCCCCACATGAAAACACCAGCTGCATTTAAACAAGGGGACATCTCCCCCTCCCAACACTGAGCTCCATGTCCAAGCCTGCAGAATGTCACCAGGAGCGGGGCAAGAGCCACTCTGCAGGATCCCTGGGTGCAAACAGAGCCTGGGGGAAGGTTTAATTGAATTCAGGCTGGAATCACTCAGTGCACACAGTGGGGTGTTTGTGTTGAGCTTCAGCAAAAGGCTGTGGAGTCCCTCGGGTCTCTCAGGGACTCCAGCGTGGATGGGAGTGGGCAGCCAGTGCTGCAGAATGAGAGATCTGCAGTCAGCATGGAACGGCACCATCCACGTTTTTGCTATTGTTTTTAGAAGGGACAGGAAGAAAGGAGAGGAGTTGAATTTAAATTTGGGATAACCAGGTGTAATCCAAGCTGGCTGCCACATGGGTGTTTTCAGGCAACAGGAACCATTTCTATTCCAGCTGGTGTCCACAGGGGCTCTGCAGTTCACTCCAAAGGGAAAAACATTGCTGATCCTTTTTGGAGCATTTTAGTGGCTGAAAAGTACTGTGAACTTTCTAAAGAAGACAAAAATCATTTGAAACCACTCTGGGGCCACAGACCCTGCCCAGGGGCTGGTGCCAGTCCCTACCTCCAGCAGCTGGGCAGCACTGGGCCGGGTCTCTGGGTTCTTGTCCAGCGCCTTCTTCAGGAAGTCTTTAAATTCCAGGGACCTTAAAGCAGAGTCGTTGGTGAGAAGCTTAGGAAAGAAAGGCCTCAATGCCTTGGTCCCTTTTCCAGATGATGTCCCAGCTTGCAGCTGTCCATTATTCCCATTTCACTCCCATGGGAAATCCAGTGCTCAGATATTCTGATCACTTGTAAGAGAATCATCAGTGTGGCCAAGTGAGGGACTAGATTTTGCCTTAGCTGTGATGACAACAGATGATGGGGACTGAGCCCCAGCCACAGTTCCCCAGGGCCAAGGCAGAGGCAGGAGAGGACACCAGCAGTTACTCTCCAAAGGGAGTTTGTGGCTAGAGCTGCTTGTGGACAATGACATTCCACAAGCCATCCTCTCACAGCCACAGAGAAATGATGGCTGTGAAGGACCAGGAGCCCATAGGAGGGCACCCTCAGCCTGCAAAGCACAGCTCTGAGATCCAGAGCATGTCCCTGATCCGCTTCTGAGCGGCTCCAGAAGAAGCATTCCCACCCTGCCTGCCAGACTTCAGTGCTGGGGTCCTGCCTGCACTGCTGAGACAACGCTTGTGACTCCAATGCTCTCCCAGTAACTCACTACTGGATATCAAACAGCAGGTTTTATAATGATTTTTTTTTAAAATTAAATAATTAAAATTAACTGTTTGGTTTACTTTTAAACGCAGAAGTGGCTTTCCAGACTCCAGGAAAGAAATTCTGGAGCTCTTAGCCAGCTCCAGGTTTAGAGAAAAACCTGCCTTTCATACACATGGGATATTTTGAAAACAGCCAAGGGATCACCCCTCAGTTCTGGGGGGGCTGTGGGTGAGTGGCAGCTCCCCCTGTGCTGTCTGCACACTGTCAGCACTGTCTGAGAGCGCCTTCAGAGTCCCTAAAACACAGCGGGACCTAAAATACAGTCAGCATTCTACACTGGGCTCTCAAATTAAACAAAACTGCTAGAAATTACTGGTTTTTTCTCTCTTTAAGTTGGGAAACATGCACTCTGCTGGCCCAGACCCCTCACCATTTGGAAGGGCAGCTGAGCGTGGGGGGGTCAGACTTGGCAATCTTCAGGAGGACTCTCATGGGGTTGAGCTCGTGGTGGGGTGGCTCAATCTGGGCCATTTCGATCAGCGTGATCCCCAGGGACCAAATGTCTGCCTTGTAGTCATACGGAGTGTCCTTCATGGTCTCACACATCACCACCTCCGGAGCCATCCTGCAAGGGGCAGAGCAAGGGGCAGGGATGGGGAGGGATGACACCACTGCCACACAGTGTGAGCCTTGCAGCAGCAATTAAAAGCTTTAAGCAATCCAGAGCATTACATAAAGACAGCCTTTCCTCCTAGCTCTGGGTTTCAGAAGCAGCAGCATCTTTTCTAAGGGGTCCAACCCCCTCCCTCTTCCGTAGACCAGCCGAGACAGCCCATGGAAACCCTCAGGCCATTGACATCTGGCGCGGATGTTGCTCCAGACAATAAATTAATCCTCGCGATTCCATTCCTTCAGCAAGTCGGGTGATTTACAGATTGTGTTTCTGGAGCGAGCAGTCGTTCCCATGTGCTTGGAGTCGCTTCAAAGCCCAGCCCACCCCCCGGGATGGGGGAGCAGGGAGTGCACACACGCAAGCACACGTGTGTCCCTTGCTCTGCCAAGCCTGGGCCGCTCCGGGGCACCGTGACACCACACAGTGCTCCCACACCACCGAGGCTGCTCACAGCTCCGTTCAGGCAAGGAAAACCCTTGCACACACAGACAGAGGCCACAACTCCTTGTAAAAATCCTCCCATTCCATGGTAAGGCACCAACACATCCCAGAGGCCGTGAGCATCCCACTTATGGCAAGCCTGATTTTCAGTGGAGTGAAGCTCCTCATGAACACAGGGTTCATAACAAGCAGGTCACTCACCAGTAAGGGGTCCCAATGAAGGAATCTCGCTTCTGCAAGGTTTTCATGTTTTTGGCAGACACTCCAAAGTCAGCTGCAAAGAGCAGTAACATTAGATGCCGTAAGAAAACTGAAAAACCCCTCTGAATTAGCACACTTGGCTGAAATGCAGATTTAAAAGCAAACATGCATTTAAGGCAAGAACAGGATACATGTGCCCCTGGCACATACAGCTCAAAACTGAGCATCAGAAATTAAATTTCGTTTTGAGTACATGGTCCATAGGACCTTCCTCTCCGACGTACCATAAGACGGGCATAACAAGCCACCCCTGCCAAATCTTACACATCTAGAATAAAGTCAAGATCTTCTCTGCAAACAAAAGCAGATACTTTCAGAACTGCTATTTCATAGCAAAAAGTCTCAGGTTACACCAAAATACCCAGAGTGCTGTTACATTCCTTCTTTCCCTGCAGCCCCGTGTACAGCAGTCACTGCATGACACCTCTCCCTGATTTTGTCCCCTCTACAGAAAGCTGCTGAAGCCAACCCTTCCAAATCAGGAAGACCTGCAAAAGGTAGCAAGCCGAATCCAGATGAGTTTTATCTCTGAGACAGTCCTGATGACGCTTGGAGGAGCTGTTACCCATCTGCACCTAGAGCTCAGGGTGCCCCTGTGGGTCAGCCTTGGCCCAACCCAGCAGTGTTTCTACAATGAAGTACATGGTCACAGGAAGGTTGCTCTGTTCCCAACCTGGCTGGTCTCTATCAGCACCCAGAGACATCCCAAGAACACCCAACAGCTGCTGGCACCACTCATGAGAACCCAGTGAAGATCTGCACCTTTCTGACCAGTTCAATACAGATAAATCTACCTTCTCATCCCTCAGCAGGTTGCTGGATGCTAATTTAACTCAAACCCACAGCGAGTTGGCAAAGCAACCCTTTGGCAAAACTCACCCTGTCACCACCAAACCTGCTCTGCAGATAAGAGGAATTCTTCCAGTTCCCAGCCCTGCCAACTGGCACCCGGCACAGGATGCTCAGCAGGCCAAAAAGCACAAAAATCAAGTTCAAAGAGGGATTAAAAAAATTCATAAAAGTCCACTGAGGACCTGAGCATGGCTGTGGCCTGGGGAGCCTTGGCCCATTTTGCCTCCCATGGAACAGTCTTCCCGTTCTCCTGCCTGCACCCCTCAGCCAGCAGACAAGCAGTGATGTCCCACAGACAGGACAGCATCCCTCGATCCCCCCACATTCAGGCACAGCCAGACACTACAGCACAGCCCCAGCAGCACGTGGCTCTCCTCGGTGTAGCGTGGAATGGTCCCAAGCAGCATCATCACCCACAGCTGCTCTCTCCAGGAGCTTGGCCAAGGAAGCGCCTGCCCAGCAGCTCACCGAGCTTGATGTCCCCATCCTGGGTGAGGAGCACATTGCCAGCCTTCAGGTCCCGGTGGATGATCTTTTTGCTGTGGAGGTAATGGAGGGCTTCCAACATCTGGCGGCAAATCACTCGGATCTGAGGTTCAGTCAGGCCCCGGTCCAGCTCTGTAGGGAGGGAGAGGGATGTTAAATAGGACAAGGGTAGAGCGATGCTCCACCTGAGCAGCAGGAAGGCACAGGTTACCCAGCAGACCATTGAAAAACCAATGTCCATGTGTCAGAGCAGCAGGAGACAATGCAAATCAGCTTGTTAAGGTAATTTATTCCCTAAGCCAGCACTTGCAGCAGAATGCCTGACTCTTGGAGCTGTTGGTTTATAGCTCCCTCCTGGGAATGTACAGCTGAGGCATCTGGCTCTGGAACAGAGGATGAGGGGGACAAAGAGGGGGAACCAGGCATGCCTGTGATGAGGGTCTGAACTGCAAATTCCCTGACAATTTGAGAAATGGGTCCCTGCACACAAGCTGGGTCTTGCCCAGCTGCTGTACCGAGGAGGGAACTGAACGTGGCTGCAGGCAGCAGCACAGTCAAACACGGGTGTGAACACCCAGCAGCTCCATACAGAGCCATGCTCTCATTCCCCAGGGAGCTGTCCCTGCCATGGAGATGCACAGTACTCCCCTACACAACGTGAGGGACATGCCACTTCCCCAGGCAACAAGCAATAAAATGCTCACAAGGGTTGTCCCTGCCCACTGCTCTGAACTGTTTTTTTGAGTAACCCTGGGTAACAGTACACCAGTTCAAACCCTGCTCTCTGTCCCAGAGTTCAAGGAGAGTTTGGACAATGCTCTCAGGCACATGGTGGGATTCTTGGGGCTGTCCTACGCAGGGCCAGAAGTTGGATTTTGATGACCCTCATGGGTCCCTTCCAACTCAGGATGTTCTGTGATTCTGTGATTCTATTTCTGATGCTTGCAGGGACACACAACCACTGGTGTGACCTCCCTGCTGACCTCTGCTGGGCCACCTCCACCATCCAAGACTTTTTCCAAGGCGTCAGCTCTGCAAACCATCAAATTTCCAGATGGTTAACATCTCCTGAGCTTCCCTCCCTCTGCAAGCCCTTTTCACTGCAGTTCCTTCCTCCAGCAGCTCTGAGCATGATGCAGAGCAGACCCACCCTGAGACAGCACCCAAATTGCACGGCCAGGACAGGGGCTGATGGAGGGACCCCAGCAAGTGGGACAGATTCAGAGTGAGGACCTCAACCACAGGTTAGGGGATGCTTGGTCAGCACCTTTGCTCTTCCTCTTCCTCACCTATCTCTCCCTCCTCTGGGGGAAGCTGATGATTTTCATTCTCCCTGGAGCATATGGCAAAGCGTGGTGCAGTGGGCCACAGGTTTTGTACGAAAGATTACAAAGGGAAAACACAGCTTGCTGGTGGGGATGGGGAGGTAGCACAGGCAGCATTCAGTAACTCTGAATTTACTAATGCTGGGAGCATTCCTGAGCTCCAACTCACAGCTCCTCCTGTCCCTCCCTTGTGGGTGACAGAGCTATAGCCAGGCCACTTGCTCATGATTTCCTCTGCTGCCCCTTTCCAGGTCCTCCAGAGACCGACTGCCACAGTCACACACCCACCAGTGCACCAAAGCCCTGTTGAGGTTTTCCATGGGGAAGGCATAATTTCTCCAGCAATTCACAAAAGGCACTTTTTCATGCAGTGAGTTGGACTTGCTTTAAAGAAGTTTCCTAAAGGAGGGCCAAGGTCTAAGGGCTGAATCAAAGATGACAAATTTGGTTACTGGAAATAAATAGAAAGTGAGGCCTTTGGAAATACCAGGGCTGAAAGGGAGTAACCCCCAGGGAGACACGGCTCTGTCCCAGGGGCTCCAGGCAAGTCAGTCATCCCCTGCCCCTGGCACATACAGCCCTGGCACTGAGGGGCTGTAGCACCAGCCAGGGCTGTTATGGGGTACACCCACACACTACTGGTCCCAGCAGCTCTCTCTGTTTGGAAGGGAAGAGTTAAAAATGGGCAGGTTCCTGGGACTACCACAAACTGCAGTTTATTAGATGCTCTGCTGCTGCTTCACGAGATGACTGATACCATACGGAGAAGTCAGCAAAAAGATCCTGGGATATTCATCACGACAGGCACCCGGACGAAACATCTCAGCCCTGCTGCCCTTCCCTGGGAGCGGTGGGAACAGGATCCCAAGCACCCGGTGCCCCCAGCAGACAAATATTTAAAGTCATCTTTCCCCTCCAGCCAGACTCTCCCTTCTCCCCATGCCTTGTGATCTGCTGATCCCAGCAGCATTTAAATCACAAAAGGACATTAAAGTAGCTCAAAAAGTACCTCGGGGCTGCCACACCTTCCGCTCCGGGTATGAGAATAGGCAAACTCATGGGAGAGAAAGGGCGGCTGGAGAAGCTGGGGCACCCATGCCTGCCATCTGTCCCTAGGCTGGCCCTGGGGACTTGCCAAGAGGCTGGAAATGCCTCTCGGGCATCGCCCCGGGCACAGAGCAGAGCGCCGCACTCACCCAGCATGGTGGCATCCACCGCCCCGCCCGGGCAGAACTCAATCATGATCTGGGGGAACAAAGAGAGAGAGAGGAGTTAAAGTCAGGTCTGTGCCTCACTTGGCAAAGGCAGCGGGCAGGGAGGAGGGCACAGGAGCGCCGGGGTCGCTCCTCGCACGGCAGCGCCGCCGCTCAGCCCCACCCGCGGGCGCGCAGCGTTTGGAGCTGCCCGGGGCGCGTCCCCCGGGCGCAGCGAGGGTCACCCGAGCCCTGGAGCAGATCCCGCAGGCTGTCACACGGCAGCCAGCCCGGAGGGACCCTCGCCACAGCCCCGGCAGCCCCGGCCCTGGACGGCCACCCCGAGCGGCCAGCCTCGGTGTCTGCAGCTTCCCCCCTGTTTACATCTCCGCCCGCCGCATTTCGGAGCCAAAGGGATGAGATGGCTGTCATAGCTGGGAGCTGACGTGGCGGGGAGAAATCAGGCAGGATTTTCTCTGGCAAATGAGGGATGGGGAGGGCTGTCGTGTCTTTAGGGTGTTTTGCGGGCTTTTTTAACTACTTTTGTTTTCCCACATTGCTCAGTAGTTCGTTGCTCTCTTGATTTTTGACAATTTGAGGAGAAACTATGACAAGAAAGAGGATGAGGACATTCACCAGACTGATGGATTTCTCTCCCAGGGACGTGCACAGAGCCCTGCCAGTCCCACACACCTCCTTGCCAGGGCCCTGCCATCCCCTCCACATTGTCCCCAGCACCTCGGGCACGCAGGTCCTCTTCCCCATCACCTCTGCACAGACTCAGCCAGAGCTGCCCCAGTGCAGGCCCCCCTTCCCTGCTCTCCTTCAGGGCAGCCAGGGCTGCTCGGATAAACAGATTACAATTTCAAGCAGCCAGAGATTACAAGGGACAAGAGATGCTTCACCTCTCTGACAAGCTCTTCTCCTTGGCGAGGTGACACGGGGCAACATACCGGAGAGGTGAAATGCCAGGGTTTATTCCGAGGACAGCGCCTGAGCCAACCAAAGGCAGTGTTTACCAGCACAGTTCCCTAAGCCCTTCAAGTGGAGGTCATGCTGCTCAACACAGCTCTAAGCACTGGAGCAGGAACTGAGGTTAGAAGGTTCATCTCCCTCTTTCCCATGGCTTAATCCTGCAGCTCCAGTAAAGCCACATCACAGCCCTTTAGTCCTGCAGTTCCTATGCATGGACAAGGGAAAGGCTGTTATTGACCTGGACAACAATAAAAGACCACTACCTTGTTTTGAAGGAGGAAGGGGAACAGAATGAGGTGCTGGGATGCAGCAAACATGGAATTGCTCTGTGAGAATCAGCCCAGGTCCAAGAGGCAGGCAGGAGACAATGCTAAGAAGATAAACCCAAGCAGGTGCAACACAGGCACCACTGGAAGAAGCAGAGAAGAATAAACCAGAGCGCAGGGCTGGTGAAGCATTTGAAACAGGTCGATGGAGAGAAGCAACTGGAAAGACATTTGAATCTTTCTCAAACCAGGAGAACCAACACATACCTGACACAGATCCAAGCAGGAGCCTGTCAGGAAGGATGTCAGTGGACCATCAGAGCACCAATGGGCCTCATCAAAACTTTATTGTCTCACTTGAGTTAATACCTTGAATCAGAGCATCAGCAACATCACTAGCAAATTGAAGGGCAAAAATTGCCTCCTTTTGTGGTCCCCCCAGGCAGTGAACTGCACTGGAGACTTGTGCCCCATCATCACTCTAGCACAGGTCTAGGAGGCTCATTTCAACCAATATTTTTTATAGTATTCCTCATCACATTTATCAGAGCAGGCTAACACCACCAGTAGAGACATCCACCTTCCCTGGGCTCCTCAGAGCCCAAAGCACCAGAAATAAGCCTCAAATGAGCCCCACACTGGTGACAACGTGCCAGCTGGGAGGCCAAGGGCTTTCTCTCACTCTGAGGGTGAGGGGATGTGGGCGGCACTGCTGGCTCAGTCACCTTGCTTGTGGTACCTCTGCACAATGATACCATGATCCCACCTGTGTGACATGTCCTCTGCCAGACCATCCAACCTACCACTAGCCCAGACCAGCCAACAGTGAGCAATCTGTCCCCCCTAGGGAGATGCTGGGCTGAGGTTTCCTACGAGGGGCACAACTGGCACAGCCAAACTGTGCTCTGGTCAGACACACTGAGCTTTTAAATGTGGAAAGGCCAAGCACAATGCATGCGACTCTGGATCTGCGTGGGATGCATTTCACCTCACAAAACTGCACTCAGGTTCACAGTCTAGCAATGAGCAAATTAGAAGAATCAGTCCATCTGAACCAGCATGAGCATGTATGTTTATGCAGGCACAGCAGGCTCCAAGGCAGGCACTGGAAATACGGGGAACATGGAAAACTTAAAAATACACATTTTCAACACGAGCAGATATGCCAAAGAATAATCATGGGTGTGGCCAGATGGTCTGAACAGCCAAAAAATTAATGAGCTCATTTCAGCACAGCAAATCCTACTTAAACTCAACTGGCAATTCCATACATCACAATCCATGCATGCTTCCTTCCAGGAGCAGGGCCAGCCTGGAAAACATTTTACTATTAAAGAAGGTAGGAAGGCAGGCCTGGTGGCAGCAGGACACGGCCGTCTCTGTGTGTGACCTGGGAGATGGAGGAAGCTCACAGAGGGCAGAGGCTGTGCAGGCACCAACCCCAGGGCTGCAGCAGGGAAGGGGATGGTCAGAAGGTCTCTGACACCCTCGGGAGGGCAGTCTCCACTTGAGCCACTCCAAGGAACAAGCTGGGAAGATCAACTCTTTTCTTAGGGCAGTTTCCTGCTTTGCTATATGGCCCGACTACTCCTTCACTGAAGTGTTCCTGAAACTCCACTGGAGCAGTGACTGCTCTAGTGACAGTGCCAAGTGCTGCACCTCCCCTCCCAGCACTGCCCCCGGCTGCTCCCCACGCTGTGCTTGGCCACCTCCACAATATCCCTGCAACCTGCAGATCTGGGACCCTGCACAGGGCTGGCTGAGGAACCACAGAAGTGCTGAAAAACAGTGGTTTCACACACCCGGGCCCAAAAAAGCTCCTCTGGTCTTGTGAACCAGAGATATGAGACCCATGGGTGGCTCTGCCCCACTGTCAACATCCCAAAAGCGGCTCCTTTGCACTAATTAGTGCTGGGGGGAGCACCCACACCTCCTCCTCCTTCTGCTTGGGGTCCAGCGCCCGCCCGGGGGTCTGCAGTGAGCAGCCTGGAATGGGGCTGGAGCAAACATCCTGTTTATAATCATTTCCTTCACACCAGAAATCCAGCGACTTCCTGGCCAAAGGCTGCCCAGCCCCTCTGGTGGGACACGCAGCAACAACAGGAGCTCTCCCTCCTGCTGCCACTTCAAAGCTCTTGCAAATCCCAGGGATTACACACTATCACCGTTTTAGTTTTCAGTCCGTAGGCAGTTACAACCATACCAAAATTTACTGGTAGCTCCATCTCTGAGGTCTGAGCAACACGACCAAGTGGCAGCTGCAGACAGACAGAGCCCCCAGCTCTGACACTACAGCCAAGGAACTCAGCCAGCCCTCTGGGCTCAGTCACACCTCCACAGGGATGCTTGAGCAGCACAGGAGCAGATTTGGGCAGCTGGTTTGTAGACAGAGAAAAGAACCTGCTCTCACTATGTCTCACAACCTTCGTGCCACAGTTTAAATAAAAAGAACCCTTTTCTCCTATACCTTTAACGAAACAGCACAATGAGGAGATCCGCAAGCAGAAGCCACAAAATCTTTCCTTTTCAAGAAACTTCTGCAATGGGCAAAATTAAATTTTACCTTAAATTTGAAAGCAAAAGTCCACTCAAGTTAAAGGGTTTTGCTGGTGACCTTGATTTTTCCCATGGCTCATCCTAATGCTGCCTTTAGGCACAGCCGGATCTGGAAACATTTTGTAGCCCAAGTGGGAGCAAGGCATGCAGCAGGGGCTGGGGCCTTTTCCTGGGCTGCTTAAATAATAAGTGACTGCCTGGCAGGAGAGGAAGCAGAGTCCAGTGAGCCTGGGGCTGCCCAGGAGAATAAATGTACATACATATGTATGAAACAGCTATGGCTTAAATGAAGTGCTCTTAAAGACACAGGTCTTCAAGTTGTACCAGAGCAAGGGTTTTCACATTATGAAAAAGCATTATATGACTTAACAGCTCAAGAGAGCAGATTGGACACTGTGCCAGGAGAATATCTCCAGCACCTTCACCTGAGGACCTATAAACAAACCTAGGATGCATCAGAGCCCAGTGCAGCATCTGGGTCTGACAAACAAGGAACAGCATCTCCTGTCCAGGTACCGAGGTCCTCCCAGGTGTGACCAGGGCCCTGCTTGCTCCTCCCACCCTGGGCAGGACCGGCTCTGCCTTTTGGGTGTGTTTGAACTCCCAGAACCTTCTATAACATTAAAAAAAATAATAAAATACAAGAAGCTTATCTTGAAAGATAATTTTACCAAACACTGCACAGTTGCCAAGGGTGGAACAGCTGATGTCCCTGAGCAGGGTTTGCAATTGAAACCCAATTAAGGGGAGAGGACGCACCCTCGGCCCAGCTCTTACTCAGCCGATTGGCATGTCAGAGGGCAGGGGCCCATGAACCCTTCCCTCAGCACTGCTGGAGAAATGCCTCTTCCAGGGAGAGGGGGGTGGAAAACAAAAGCCATCAGCTGGGAAAGCTGGGGGCAGCTCATCTCGGGTGGCAGCCCTGGGCAGCCAGGCGTTTCCCACGGAGTGCAGGGAGGCCACCAGGTCCCCTTAGGACAGAGGAGCCCTTGGCTGGCAGCCCAGTTGCTCCCAAGTCACGGGAGGTGATGGGTGCCTGGAGGCTTTTCCTGTGACTTTGCTGCTTGTGCAGTCGCATGTTTAAGAGTCCAATCACTTTGGGGTCAGGGTGGTGTTCCAGAGCCCCCAGCACTGTGTGTGCACAGTGTGCCAAGCACTGTAACCTCCCACCCTTCCCACCCAGCCCTGGGCATCAGTGCCAGCAGACATGGAGAGATGCCTATGCCCCCAGGATCCACCTGCCCCAAGGTCCACTCTGCCTGGCCCAGGAACAGTTTCAAAACTGAAGTAGTTCAGCAATTTCCTCTCCTAATCTACAGCAGAGGATTCCACTTTGTTTGTTTAAGCAGCTGCCCTCCGCTGAGGAGAAGGTAACCCGCAGCATCCTGCTGCCGTGACTGCTGCCATCGCCCACGCACAGCCTCGTGGCTCTGACATGTTTTTGGGGCAACTTAGAGGTGTCCTTGTCACCCACAGCAGAAAGCACCCTCCAGCACAGCCACCAGCTCTCCTGACTTGTGTTGGCGCAGAGGGACTGGGGAGATAAGAAAAGTAAATTTGGTAAAGTAAACTGTGCTCCATTTAGAGAGCGAGCTGGTGAAGGAAATACTCTCAAGTTCCCTCCTTGCCAGTTATCACACCTGTTCCACCTTCCTCTTCTCCAGCATGACAAGTTGGCACAAAACTCCTGGGGGGTTGCTGCAATTAGCAGCAATTCCCATCTTGATGTTCTCCAACTTGGAGCAGGGCATGGAGAAGGAGCAGGGTGTGTCACAGCTGGCCCCAGCCACAGACACCATCAGAGGATTTAGTCCTGCTCTGGGCAGAACCGCCATTGCAAGGGCACCACGGTGGGTCCCTGGGCCACCCCCATGAGCAGAGCTAGGAGGAAGAGGCAGGAGGAAGGAGGCAGGGCAGATGTGCCTGTGTGGGCCCCACAGCAGGGAAAACAGGGCTTTTCCTGGCATTGCCCACCCACTTACAGGAAAAGCAGAAGAAATGCAGCAAAAACAACAGCTCCCGTGATCCAGAGGAATCCTCTGCATTCAGCAAAAAATGCAACAAAGAAAAAGGCAGAAGAGAAAGAGCCAGAGCCTGGCTGCCTCCAGGTTTCCTAGTGCTGCAGCGAGATGAGCTGCCCGGTGTGAGGGTGGGTGGGGAGAGCGGCACAGAACGTTACAGGGACTCCCACTAGAGAGATTCCTGGCTACAAAACCCCCATGCTCCAGGTGCTGTGCATCTCCCACACTGCCTGTCACTGCAGTCACCCTGCCTGCTGGTCCCTGTGCTGACTCAGTGATGCTGTGAGCCAAAGCCCACCCTTCCTCCCGGAGTATCCAGGCAATGGATGCTGCTTCCAAAGCTTCCTCATATGGGAACAACCAGCTTGCTCAGCCCCACGACAAGGGAAAAAGAGGACCCTGCTCATGCTGGGGTATGGGAGGGAAGGGGGAAAGAAGCCCCCTTACAGTGAATTTTACAAAGCTGCTTTTTAGTGAGCAGCCCCAGCTTTTCCATAAGGGGATTGCCCAAAGGGGGAAGTCTGGAACCTCCTTCTGCTGCAGCGGAACTGGTGGCTGGGACATAAGAAAGCCACCAAGGCAGCAGCACATGGCAGCATCACCTCGGGTGAAAACCGCAGAGCACGTACCCCTGACAGGATTTCAACAGATGAATGCATTGAGCAACAGCCGCTGCCTCTGTGGCGGCAGAGCCCTTCCCCGCTCTGTCAGCCCCTGCTGCTGCCCCTCCAGCCAGGCAGGGACATGTCGGTCCCTCCCAGGGAGCCCCCAGCCCCACGGGGACGGCTCGCCGAGCTGCCCGCACCGCGGCTGCCGGGCGTGCAGGCTTTGGCCTCCAAACGCGGTGCCGCCCTGCCGCTGGCAGAGAGGAGCCCCAGCCCGGAGCCTTCCGCCCGCTCCCTCTGCCCCTGCAGAGCAAACACACAGGCACGAGAGGCATCACAACCCCTCCCTGGCCGTGCAGGAGGAACAAACCCCCTGTGTGCGCTGCCCAAACCCACCCAAAATATTTCCTGGCCTTAGCGTGGGCACAGAGTCTCCCTTCAGTGCGCCGAGCCCAGGGCAGGGCCAAGGTTTCCTGGAGGCCCCTCACACAGCCCACGCCAGCACCATGGTGCCCATAGCATAGGATGACTCCTCTGGCATTGTAGGTGGTGGGGAGAAGGCAGGAGGAAATGGTCTAGACCTCCCCATCTGCAACAGAGGAGTCACAGCAAGGCAGGTCTCTCCTCCCAGCATTTGCATCACGCCCCATGGGTGAGACAAGCTCCTTCCCAAGCCCTGCAGGAGCGGTGGGAAGCTGAGAGCCTAGACAGTCTCTAGGGTTTTTGGTCTTGACTCAGAGGCAGAGGAGACTCAGCAAGTCCAGGAAGGCATCTTCCTACAGCCCCTCAGTCCTGGTTCTGGCACTGCACCAAGTTTCCTGACCCGTTACCCACAATGGTGGTTCATTGGCTACTGAATTCCAGTTTTCCCATCCAGTTCTTCAGGATGAATGTCACCCAGCAGCCTGCTGGTGGCCTTCCCACACTACTGTTCAGCCCCATAATAGAGATGCTGTGAAAAATAAAAGACAGAGGCAACAGCTGACTCTGTACTCAAACTCTGAACGTTACCATAGCACTGAAAAGGACTCTGACAAGGTCAGAAGCACCTGGAGCAGAGGCCAAGATCTGCACAAATCACACAGAGGGGACAACCCTGGTCCAGCAATACTGGCTGCAGCAAATACAAAGCACAGCACAAAGAACAGAGATGGCCATTTGCACAAAAGCTGCCCAGATAAATAACAGATACAGACCTTAAACCCCATCCTGAGACTACTCTGTGCTAGAGCCCAGTCCTGCACACAGTGTCCACCTGGAACATAGATATCAACATCCATATATACCCTGAGATGCCAGCACCATCTCCACAGCCCAGCTGTGGCCCAGAGCAGGCCAAGCACCCTCCCCATGAACAGCTCATGTCCACCCCCACTTATCTGTTGGGGCTTTCACCAGCACCCAATGCCTCCAAGCACCTGAGAATGGAGACAAGAGCAACTTGGCTCCATCTCCTGTCCCTCCAAGCCCATCAAGTCCCTTGGGCGGATGGGCTGAGCCCATCCTCATGGCTCCAGCAAAAATTTTGGACACATTTCTGCCTCCCAGGACTGAGAAAAGGGCTTCAGCTTCTGAGTGACACAAACACCAGAGGACAGGGCTGTTCCTCAGTGGTGGAAAGAACACAGTGATATATTTAGGCACAGAAACCATGTTTAGTCAGGGTTAAGGGGCATGTCCTTGACCCCATCTGTGTGATATCAACCCCAAGTTCTGGTGGTTAACAGCAAAGCTACGCCGTCCTGTCTGCTGCAAGAGGAGGCAGGATAAGCAAAGCCAGATCAGACCTTTCAGGTCCCCTCTCCCCCCATAGCACAGGGGTGTGCAGGACCACAGGGCCTGGTTTTGGGGAGTACCACCTTGGCTTTTAAATACCATTTGGTCAGGTCCACTCCTTCCTTTAAAATCGAGGGCTGTGCTGACCAGTGCAGTTCTGTTTACAAGTATGCTGAGCCTCCCCGTTATCTCAGCCAGCCTGCCCTGCTCCGACTGAAGTCCAAGGATTAAGTTTACATTATGAAGCAGAGGGAGGAGGTGGATCACATTCCTACACCCCCTTCATTTGGCACTTTCCCCACCAATCTCCTGCCCAGTGCTTTTCACCCAACACGTGCCAAAGGGCTGTAAGAAAACGGGGAGCAGATTACGACAGTGTTGCTCATATGCCAGATGGGCTGATCCGCTCCAGCTGTTTGCTAGGGGCTGAACACAGGGCAAGACATGAAAGCAGTCTCTTACACACCGAGGACACACGACATCCTTCCTGACCTCATTCCTAGAGCCCCACGAGGCCAGTGTGCCACCAGCACAAAAGGGGACAAACATTCGAGTATCTGCAAAAGCCACCAGCTCCATTCTCCCCTCCCAGCCAGCCCTCAGCACACACTGGAGAGAGTATAAAACAATACAGAAGCCACCAGAAGCCTCTTTGCTGCCACAGAGCAGCACAAATGTCAACAGCTTGCCTGACATGGCAAGTATGCTGTAGGTGGAAGTGAAATAATTAGCTTTCTGTACGAGAGTGCTCCAGGCTTGCCAATTTTCCCTTACAAACAAGGACGCTATTCAGAGGCTTAAAACATAATAAACCTTTCTGCCCTCTTTTCTGAACAGAATAACCTACAGAGAAAAATATTTGAAATAAAAAAAGTCTACCCCCATAAGGAGTGGGAGAAGAAGATGCAGGGCAGCAAGCGACAAACCGAAGGCTTTTAGAGTTTCAGAGCTGGAAAACTTTATGGAGGGCAAAGTCAGATAGCACTGCATACTCCTGATGAAATGCAGAGCTCCCTGCTGATCCTAGGGAAACTGGGGACGAGTTCATCACATCTAAATCACTCTGAGATGACAAAATATTTCCTTGAACTACCCCCAGCCGTTGGCAGAAATATTCCCATTCTTACTGAAATTTTGGCAGAGCAAATTAAAACTCCTTTTAACTTAACCAAATGGTTTTGATGTTGTAAAAAGCACCTTTCCCCTTGCTAGAACCACACAGGGCATTGAATTCCTTTTGACAAGGGCTGCTATCCAACCCTCTTGAATTCAGCATCCTGACTTGCTCACCAGCATCCCAAAATTTCAGAATTCAAACCCAACCACGGCCAGAAAACACGAACAGCTCCGGGATGCAGGGCAGAGGGGGTTGGCTCTGCTGTAACCAGGGTACCTGGGATGCTGAGTGCTGCAGGAAGGGCTAATTGCAGCACACGTGGACTTCTTGACGAGCTCCCCTTCGAGGATCAGACCACAACTGGCTCCAAGCACTCCGGGCTCCCAGCGTCATGCTCTGCAGAGCACGGACAGAGGGTGGAAGGCCAGAGCTGCTCTTTGCTATAGAAACCAGAAAAAACACACAGGCTGTGGCTCTCTGCCCAGGCATGGGGCAAAGTCTTTGCTGCTTGGAGGGCTGTGACTGGGATCCCCTTTTCTCACCAACTTAATCAGCGTTTAGAGGCCACTCAGTTCATCAAGGGCGTTTGTTACTGGATGGGAAGCAAAACTCAGAAAATCATTTGAAATATAAATAGCTAAAAGGAACAAGTTGCTTCTTCAGTGGGAAGATTCACCAACCTCAAGTGCCCTAAGTTTGTGTCAGCAACTAAAATAAGATGATGCATTTCAGAAGGGCAAAGCTCATTGTGAGAGCTGGAGTTTGACCCAGGACAAGCTTCCTGATGTCTTTTATTAACAGTCAGCAGTTGCACCACAGCCCCAAAGCCTCGCCTGGCCAGGAGGATAACTCATCGAAGGGATGGCAAAAGACTTTACAAGTTTTCCACTCCTGCCTGGCTTCTCTCTAGAAACAACTATTTATCCTAACCATTCCCAAAGTCACACACAAGATGCCTGGATCCTTCACACAAGATGAGCATTGCTATTTAACTGTTTCAGTGAGGACTTTGAAGTCAATGGAAAGCACCTCAAGCCATAAGGTCTGCAAAAGGACATCCCTCCCTCCCAAATGACAACTTTCAGGCTATATCTGAAAGAAAGAAGTATAAACCTGCAAGCCATCCCTTCTCCCAGGGCTTAGGCTGAAACTAGGTTTCAAGGCACTGTCTCCCATACACAGGTAGTTCATAAATATTCACTTATATGCAAACATCATTTCTTAGCATTTCCCTTGGAGAGCCAGCCAAGTAGGAACGTGGCTTATTGTGATTCAGTTCTAAACAAAGTTTGCAAGCTGATTTGCCTATAGGCTTCTTGTCTTCTGCTTTCTTTACATAAAACTATGGCCTCATGGTTACAATCCTGGACTGCAATTCAGCACATCAGCCTAATTCCCAAGGCTCCTGGGTAAACTTTAGGCAAATTCATGTCTGTGTCTCCACTCTTATGACAGGGATAATGACACCAGATCTCTTTTATGAAGCATTTCATGGCGTTCAGATGACAAGGCTGTGTAATCACAAGTCATTATTATTGCTTCAATAACCTTTTCGTGCAATGTTATCCTGTAAAAAGGGTGGCAGACAAAGGCTTCTATTCTAGTTTGGGTTGTTGTGTTGCTACCTGTAGAAGCACTCTTGAACTTAGCTGGGCTATAGTAATTTGCCTGCTGCATAAGTCATTCTTGCTGGTGGTTAAAAATCACTCAATTTCCATCACTGCTTTAAGGGAAACCCCCAGTTTTACCCAGAAAAGGATGTACAGTGACTTGGCCAGGAGTCTGAATGCTAAACCTCACGTTCACAGGATGGAGTATATATGTTGGTCTCACGGAAGTCACTGCCCAGCTTTCCAGCAAGAAAAGATTTAGACCTCCATGTTTCTGGGAAAGGCAATAGTCTGTGGAATAGCAAGGCAGAGAGAAGCCTTACTGCTCCACAGGCAGACAGCAGGTGGCAGGGAGAGGAGGTAAGGAGGATGCCACCCAGACCTGCACCCCGCAGCATCCCAGCTGGCAAAGACACAGTCCCAGTGTTGGAGCAGAAGTCATCACCCTCTTCATCAACTATGATACTCTGCTACCCTGGAAACCCGACGAAGTGTGAAAAAACCACTGGGCTACATCACTTTTTCCAGTTTCCCGTTCTGGCCAAGATGTGCTTCCAGCTGCCCCTAAGGACAGGGAGAGGACACTGCTGCATCCCAGCCTCCAGGGCCCAGCAATGCCCTGTCCCGATGTGTGCAGATGTCTGCCCACATTTGCTCCTCGCCTACCCACCCTGCAGAAGTTACTGTGGATGTTTTGCCATTCTGCCCAAATTCTGGACTGGTAGGAATTTAGGAACCAGTCCAGCAAACACCACCCGCACTGGTTTGCCCAGTGGGGCTTATCCTGCAGCAGCTCACAGGAACCAAAGCACGGCCCAGCCAGCAACCCAGCACGGGGTGTCTCAGGGCACAGCTATATCTGGAAGGGATTTACATTTCTGCAGCCGGGGGAAGGAGGAAGAGAAAGGAAAGGCTTGTTCCTCTAGGACACTGTTGAGCTGTTTAACAAAGTTTGGGATCACTTTGTTTTTCTGGGTCTCTGCTACGCTCCAGCACAACACGCAGAGCGACTCTGGCGAGCTGCAAACAACTGTTCAAGCACTTTAGGGGGAAGTTTGGTACAAAGCTTCAGGAGAACAAGGCCAAGTAGGAAGGGCCAGTTTAGACTGCAGCTCTCTGCCAAGTGAAGTTTTAAAGGGACACGAATCATCATCAGATTCCTCAGGGACAGAGGCTGAGCAGCCTGGAGAGCCCTGGTCTGGTCCAGCATTCATGCACACGGTCCCCCCAGGCATCCAGCCAGGCTCAGGCTGCTCACCCTGCAAGACATCCCTGCAAGTTGTTATAACCTCCCTTTGCTAAGGAAAACTGTAGGGAATCCGACACTGCTATCAGCTCTCTTTTCTGTTTGTTTTAAAGAAAAGGTATTTCCAACTTCAGAGAATTAAAAGCTGCAGATGCTTTACATAGCCCAGCAGTCTAGTGCATGGGATAATGAACATTTATTTATGCTACAGGATTTTCAAGGATGCCCAAATCTCCAGTCAACATCCATATCAAAGGGGGAGCAATCCAAAAACTCCCTGGCTAAACAGGTCAGGGCCTGCCCACAGAAAATGCAAAAGACTTTTAAGGCAAGTACAAAGACTAGTACAAAGCTGGTGTCTATCTGCCAGCTGTACGAGTTGCATACCCACAGTGGGCCAGGGAGAGGAAACTTTAAGCTGATTAAATTAACCATTCCCAAAATGCTCTGTCGAGGCAGGGTTACCTGCATGGTACAGTGGTTTTTGCTTTGATCTCCAGGAAAAGTCTGTTTATTCAGAACCCCGTTTGCTATAGCAACCGTGGGATATAGAAAAGGAGGGAGGGGGAGAGAATTCCCCAGTGACTTGCTAGAAAGGTTGTACCACCACTGGCAGAGTCCTGTGGTTTGAAATCCCTGGGGCTAAATGACATTTCAGCTCATTTCCAGAGAACCCCACGGACTCGATGCTGGAGCATCTTGACAGGTTCCTGCAGGAAGGGTCCTGGGTTTCCTGCCCTGCTCTGTGGATCAGCTGCCATCCTGTGTTGTGTTGTCAGTCGGAGACAGTCACCATCCCCTGGGAGCGGAGACTTCCAGCACACAAGTTCAAGTTCATCACAGCAAACAAGACTCTCCTCCCCGGTCACCTTATCACTCCTCTGTCTGTGGGAGGAGACACTCGGAAACAGCAGAGGTATTCAGAAGCAGGAGATCAAAAGTTCCTCCCTTCCTTTGAGGCTTCAGTCTTTTTTTGTTGTTTTGGAAGAGGAAAAAATACCCAAACATGCAGCCCTCAAGAGGGACACAAGACCTGTTGTTTTTCTTTCCCATGTACTAATAATTATCAGTGTAAACTCAGCACCGTTGATTCCAAGCTAACAAACCCAGTTCTCAGTGCCATTCCTCAGTCACAAATAGCTTTAAAAAGTCCATTTTTAAAGCTGTGTTATATTGGGTGAGAGGGGTTTACTTTTGTGTTTCCAAGTCCCACTTTAGGAAAAGACACGTTAAAATGTGTCCCAGCCACAAGGACTCAAACAGACTTTTTTTTTTTTTTAATACTATGAGATTCTCAGCTTTCATTTGGTGCCTCCATTTCCAGCAGCTGGGATTTATGCAAAAGGTCATCAAATGCCATGGGGTTTGTAATAAAAATAAAATAAAATCATGAAAGTTCCCACCACAGGAGTTTTGCAGCCTCCCTGGGCTGTTTTCTGCCAGCACAAGCCACCTTGGCCTCTGCCACAAGCAAAGAAAAGAAGATAGAGGGGGAATGGAACACGACAGCAGCTGCTGGTGAGAGCACAGCCCCTCTGCAGTGTATTAATATGCCAAAGAACTCCATACTGGATGCTGTCATCCCACCAGTTATATTCCTGGGGATCCACTGGGGTCCTCCAAGCCCTTGCCTGTGGCTCACAGTGGGTTTTGTTCTGTGCCATGCAAAAACTGGGGTTCTCCTGCTCCAGCTTGATGCCAGTCAGGTATAAAAGCCAGAGGAATTTGCTGGGTTTGTTTTCATTTCAGTGCTAAGGATTTCAAAGCAGCTCCTGTAGGACAAGCCACTTCCCTTTGCACGGAAAGGTCTTTTCCTACATAAATATTTCATGTCACCTCCTGGCTACTGAAGGGCAAAGCCAAACCCTGGCAGAGAGGAGCCATGGAGACCTAATGCTCCTCAGGGGGACAAGGAAGCTTCTGCAGCAGCAACCACCACCAAGACCAGGTTTCCTCACATATTTTCCTGGTTAGTTCAAGAGTCAGAGAACAGGCAGACTGATTTAGCAAGAGCCTCTCTCAGCACCATCAGCTGAGACTGTTTGTGGCACAGACTGAGCTGTAAATTATTCAAGAGCTGAAGAACCACTGCCATTCAGGAGGCTGGGTACATCTGGACCCCTTGCCAGCCTGTCTGTGCGCTCCCACTCCTGTGCCTTTCTCACTTTGAACATTCTCTTTTCACGCTGGGCTGTGAGGACAAGGAAACCACAGTGAATTGCTGACCAGACAGGCACCCCCAGGGGCTCTACCCAAAGCCACTTGGAGCCAAGAGCACAGCGGAGCCCCTGCACACATCATGCAATTGGTCCAGGAAAATGCTGGTTTAAACAACTGCACAGATAGAAGTAGGGATGGGATATGGACAGAACAATGAAAGCTGCTGTTTATATTTGGATGCAAATTTTCCCCAGCAGCACTGGTGACCAAGAAGCAGAAGCCTTTGACTTCAGGGAAAAACTGGTAGCGACTAAAAGCCTTCCAGAAGTATTACAGCCTGCCTTATTTACTTCCCTCCAAGTCAGTAAAACACTAAAGCATAATAAAAACAGCCTGAGCAATGCAATGCAAATGGTACTCAAATAATTAAAGAGAATGATCCTCCTCCCAAAACAATGGCCGGGGCTGTAACGCCTGCCCTCACGGGAGAGCCTCATACAGGAGGCTCTTGTTCCAGCAGTTTCAAAGAAGCTGTTTAATTTTAGTAGGTCGGCAAGCATATGGCATTACAAAGCACTCCTTGGACAAAGGCAGAGCTAAGGAGCTCTACAATCCATTTTCCCTACAGGAAGGAAGGCAAAACTTCCTATTGCAGGGAGGAGGTGGAAGGGGAAAGGGTTTACATTTTAAACCAAGGCCAGTGTGTAAGATTGAGGCAGCCCAGGCACAGAGCAAGGAGGTGAAACCAACAGAACAGGGTGGACTATAAGCCAGCCTCATGTCTCACCCAAGCTCAGCGTGTGTTTGCCTTTTTTGTTTTGCTGAGATTAGTTCTGCTGCCGTTGCAATCTGTCCAAATCCCCAGTCCCCTTCTAGGAGAGATGTTTGCCTTTCACTTCCTTAGAAGGGTACATATTTGCTTTGTTCTTTAACATAGCCAGGGCTCAGCATCACCATCAGCAGCCATCCAAATACCAACTGGACAACTTGTGCCCAGCTCCCTCGAGGCAAGAAGACACACAGCAGAAACACTCTGTGCTGGCACCACAGCCTTCCAAGTGGGGTGTCACAGAGAAGTTGGGGGCTTTATCCATGGGTCCTTAAATAATAAGGGTCACTATATCCCAGTTGGTACTCATGCTGACATTGCAAAAGGTGCTTGCTGACTAAGTACAAGTTCCCCAATAAAACAGTCCCTCTCCTGCACTGCTTCACCAAGGAATGACCTAGACGTGGATCGCATTATTCCCAGCTCAGCCCTCGGCACCACAATGAGGGACTGACAGCTCAGCTCACACAAGTGCGAGTCCCAAAAGCCCTATCTCTTTTTTTTTTTTTTTTATCTCTAGTAACATGACTCAGAGAGGCCACAAAGTTATCTGAAACATTAAAAACAGGAAGCAAAAGGAAGATGCAGAACTTTGACAGTCTCCTGACTTGCCTGTAGTTATAAGTAGAAGCAGATGAACTGGCCAAGGAGATGGGTTTGGAAATTTGCATTTTCACCTGATTTCCACCATCCTGACACAGGCACACCTTCATGCACAGCTATTTGAGTCTACAAAGGTTTGTGTCCTTACCCTCTCTCAGGGTGCACCTTTCCCATGGCAGCACACAGGAAGGTGCCTTTCACGCTCACCTTCCTCTGCTACCAGGGACTCAAAGAAAACAGCAGGCAGGGAAAATAAAAAATAATATATATACCTTCAGGGCTTGGGGAAAGAGCTGCAGGAACCTGCTGTTCCAGCCTTTGCACTAATCCACTCGATTGCATTTTATGTCCCTGTGCCTCCACAGCCACAGGAAGTGGAGGTCTTGTTAGCAGCTGCCTCTGCATTACAGACGCTGAGCCAGAAGTAAGGCCCAAATCAAAAAAGTCATTTGGAAGAGTTACCCTTCCAGCTGATGTTTTAAAATAGCCACTGAGAGGGGAACGGATGCCCCAATCAGCGATGCATTTTCTACCTTTACAAACTCCAAATGGTGGAAAAAACCACAACTCCAGTTTCACTGCGAAGATTTCTTGAACTTCCCTTGGCTATTTATAAGCAGCTTTAGTTAGAAGACACTTTGCTCATCAAAAAACACAGGGAAAATCCAGGCCCTGATCACACAGTGAGTAGAGCACAGCTTGTGAGTCATTTCCAACTCACACTGATACTTCAAGCAGCTCCAGACATTGTGCTTCACCATAGATGACCCATTTCCTCTCCGCAGAGTGAGAACTGTGCAGTTGTACACATCACACACAGCACCAGCTTCTTACCCAGAGCTTGCCATCCCAGTAAAATGCTCCCAGCAGCTTGACAATGTGCCGGTGATCACAGGATGCCAGGATTTCGATCTCCACCATGTAATCCTCCAGTTCATCTTCACTCTTTGTTTCAATGACTTTCGCAGCCGCTAAAGTGCCAGTTTCCTTGTTTTTAGCCTGCAAGACAATAACCAGTGTCAGTCCAACAAAGGCAAGGGCAGACAGGAGCACACAAGACTTGCACAATTCCCGCTGCTCCAATTCACGCTCAGCTTGACTGGCACCAGCCATAACACAAGGAGGGAAACTTGCAGATGCATTTCTGCCTCCTAAACCTGCCCGTAACTTTGCAGAATGGTTGAATGCTGCGTCAGGGCCAAAGTATCCTCTTTCCTCCCACCAGTCTCCAATGCCTACAGTACTTCCCACCATGGGGAGACAGACTTTTAGAAAAGGAGATGTGTCTTGTTGTTTGTAGAACGGGGAAAAAAAATAAGAAGCAAGAAAACCTCAGGGTATAGAAATTCTCTGATAATATCACATGTGAAATTGTAAATTTCTAGAAGTTCCAAGTATATCGATAATCCAACCTTCTTGCTCTCTACAACTCCCTGACAGGAGGGTAGAGCCAGGTGGGGTCAGGCTCTGTTCCAAGGGAACAGGGGATATGACAAGAGCAAATGGCCTCAAGTTGTGCCAAGGGAAGTTCAGGTTGGACATCAAGAAGAACTTCTTCACAGGAAGGGTTGTCAGGCATTGGAAGGGGCTGCCCAGGGAGGTGGTGGAGACACAGCACTCTGTGCTCTGGTCTGGGTGACAAGGTGGTGATCAATCAAAGGTTGGACCCTCTAATCTTGGTGGTCTTTTCAAACCTAAATTATTCTGTTACACTCCCCTTCCTCACAGGGACAGTCCTCTGTAACAAATGAGGGAAACTTCAGGGTCACCTCCTTGGCAGGTAAAGCATCAAGAAGGGTGTGTTTGATTTCCCAGGCCTGACCAGTGTTCCCAGTGTGCCATATTAGCGAGCTCTTCAGTCCAAAATATACTACACATGCTCTCCCACTTCCTCCCCCCATTTTAATCGTCTTATTCACCAAATAACTAGGAAACCATCAAAAACTTGGCTTCTCCCAAAACTGCCAGGGCAAGCTTGTATTTTTCCAGATGTGAGTCCTATAAATCATTGCGAAAACTAGAAGTTTGCAACAAAAACACCAAGAGGGTGTTTGCGAGACAGTCTGCGCCCAGGGCTGCACTGGGAGATGTGTCACATGGTGGGAGAGGGGGCGAGACAGGAGCTGTTGACTCAGGAGCACTCCGGCATTCCCAGAAGTGTATTGAATCAGCAGATCAAGGGGTGGAAATCCCTACACTCACCTGCTCTGCTCCCACTGACACAGGAGAGCCCCCACAGCATGATTCCAGTCCATCACCCAATTTTCTTCCATCACATCCAAGCCAGGCTGCTTCTCCCCCAGGGGAGCAAGTCCCACTGCGGATGTCCCACTGGAGGAGCTGGCCAAGCTCCAGTTGTGACCTTTCTTACCGCTCTGGAGTTTACATCTCTGTGTTTGGAAAACCTACATGGGAGCTTACAGGAGGATTAATTCCTGGTATAAACACCACAAGCCCCGCTGAACAGCTTTACATAGCTTAGGTGAGAGTATCAGTGTGCCAAGCAACAGGCTGGGGAGGGTAGGAGGGAATGTGGGGAAAAACCTTACAAAGGGAGGAAAATGAGAGACCCCTGAATCTCTGCTGGGTTTTGAAGACTTGCTGCATTTGCAGGAGTTGGCAGGAACATCTGTGTCCTTACCACTGGGGACAAATCCATTTCCATCTGGACTCGCTACCTAAATGCAAGACAGCAGCTCCTGCTTGTTTCAGAAGAAATGATGGGCTTTCTTTAGCTCAGGTTGGTTTGTTTCTCACCAAGTTGCCACCAGACACCCACAGAGTAGGGCTTGGAGGAGGGGGAGAGACACAGAGCAAGCGCAGGGAAAAGCACAGCAATTCCAAATGGGAGCACAAAGTGCCCCACTGTGTTTGCTCTGCACTTAAGGTGTTGGGAGAGGGCCAAGGAGAGGAAGTAAATATTGCAAGAAGAGGTGGGGCTTCCCTTGGAGATCTGCCATCGCACACTTCCCACCGGTAGGGTCCCAGCCAGCTCAGCCCTTTCAGGATGCTGGGGCCCAAGAGGCACTTGAAAAAACCCAGGAGCAGAGCCCGTCCCAGTCTCCCCATGGCATCGTTTCCCACTGAGAGGTCAGAACCAACCTGGTCTCACCCACATGCCTTGGGGGAGTCACCCCAGCAGCCACTCTCAGCCCCCCCTGGGCTTGCTAAGGCATCTGGGGGTAGGCGGATGCTGGGCTGGGCGACAGGGGTTTGCAAAACATGCTGCAAACTGTTCCTGCAAAACCCAGCCCAATTCCAGGTGTCCAACCCAGCAGAAGTCCACATAGAGAAGGCAAAGATGTGAAGAGAGCTTCTGTTCCTAGATAAAACACCCCCAAATGCGAGGCCCTCAAGGAATTTACAGCATTTCCAAGTTTTCCCAGTGAAATTTGTGAACAGAAGCAAAAGAACCACTCAGATGGTGAGATTCCAAGAAACTGTTTGATGCCAGTCTATTGCAGTTGGTCAGTCTAAAACAAGCATCCAGTTCCATCTTTTAGCTCCTCCACTCCTGGGCATTTTAATCCCATGGATAATTTGTCCTTGGGATGGTAATTAGCACAAAAAAAAATTAGAGCAGACAGCTGCCAGCATGGTGCCCAGGAGGTGCTGCTGAACTACAGTGAGATTCATTACAGTCATTTAAAACCCAAAAAGCCCTCCTGGCCACCAGCAGCCTTTCTGCAAATCAATGTAGTGCTCGGACCACGGTGACAGGACTGTGCAGGAAGAGGGCTGGAATGTGCATTCCACAACAGAAAACACGTCACATAAGAGTTAACCAGTAAACCACCTCCAGGAAGCCATGCCAGGAGCCAAGCAGGGTACAACACAAAGGATCTTGTCCACTGGAGCAAGACAGGCACTGGACATGCTTCTGCCCTGGGAATACCAGGGAATAGGGGATGAGTCGGATTACTCCTAGAAGGCAGAGGCATAAAGAAACCACAGCTCAGTTTATGGATTTAAGGGTGGGAGGTGCCGGTTCAGGTGACAAAAGGGGCTGTTTGGCCTTTGCCTGTGACTCACCCTCGAAGCTATTGTGAAATTCAGATTGTGACAAACACAGGAACTATTTTAAGCCTTTAAAGAACACATTACCGGAAGGCTGGATCGTTCAGTTCAGTACGGCCAGTTTCTAGGTGAGGCAGAGGAAAACCCTGTGTGAACTCTCACTAGCAGAAAAAGGAGAACTACCACCACTTGCTTCATCTAGGCTTGCTTGCACCCGGTATCTTCCCAAGCCAAGGGATGATCCTTTATAAACTGCCATATCATGCCACCGTATTTTTGGTGTGAACTATTCCTCCCATCCTTGAATGCCTGGTCTCTGTGCCAGGACAGCTGATGCTTCAGATATCGCAGAGTTAGAGGAGGAGGAGTAAAGAGCCTGGCGCCTTCAGTGGATTTGGGAGTTGATGGCTGTGACTGCCCCACCCCAATGCACTGTATTCCTCTTGTGTCATTGTACGCAAGCAACTGCTCACTTACATATTTCTCATGGATTACATAACGATCAATTGCCTTCTGATGAACTTTGCCTGAGCTCGCTGCATCAATAAACAAACACAGAATACACAGGCTTGAGTCAGTGCTCATGTTGTCAAATAATGAATGGGAGCTGGAATGAAGACACCTCCCCTATGGAGACAGGCTGAGAAAGCTGGGGCTGTTCAGACTGGAGAAGGTTGTGTGGAGCCTGAAGGGGCTACAAGGAGGTTGGAGAGGGACTCTGCATCAGGAAGTGGAGTGACAGGACAAGAGAGAATGACTTCAAACTGACAGAGAGTAGGTTTAGATTGGATATTAGGAAGAAATTATTTACTGGGAGGGTGGTGAGGCTCAAGCGCAGGTTGTCCTGAGAAGCTGTGGCTGCCTCATCCCTGGAAGTGTTCAAGGCCAGGCTGGACAGGGCTTGGAGCAACCTGGTCTAGTGGAAAGTGTCCCTGCCCATGGCAGAGCGATGAAACAAGATGATCTTTAAGATCCCTTCCAACCCAAACCCTTCTATGAGTTCCATGTCCAACAAGCCCCCTAGAGCCACTTCTGTTTGTCACCATAAATGAAGCCTACTTGGAGTTTAGTTTAAAATGGTGAATTCAGGCCTTGGTACCATCCAGAAGAGCGGTTGGTGACAAATGGGCAGGGATGCAGCAGTGAGGCTGGCACAGCCCTGGTCCCACAGCCCCCACGGGCACTGGGTCAGGCAGGGCTCCAACTGCACCGGGCTCTGCTGCTCTGGCAGCTGTGGCAACACTTCTGCCAGGGGAAGGGGAAGTGGTTTGTGCAACACACCAAGAACTGTTAGTTTTAAAAAAAAAATATTAAAAAAGCAGAAATGCCTTCCTTTGGTTTTACCAGCTAGAGGCAAGGAAAGCAACACCACCAGAGAGCTCAAGCTATGGCTAAAGACTTGTTTTCTACATAGACCTGCCAATAAAAGTGCAACCAAAGAATAGCACAAACACCTTTTCTTGCCTTAAAAGCTCAGCAACGGCCCAGCAGAAAAAGGAGAGAGATAACAAGCCCACGCAGCAGGACGTTAGGCAAGGAGCAGAAAAGCTCCACGTGATGCTTCAGACCTTGCACCCAAACAGCCACAGACCCAGAAGAACAGCAGCTTTTTGGCTGCTGTGCCCCACTATAACCCCCACCTACAGAAACCGAGCAGACCTTGTGGTCCTGGTGCAAGTGGAACGTGTAGAAATAAACAAGCGAGGTTTAAAGAGAGGAAAGATTCACACAGATCCAACCTCTTCAGCCTGCACAGGTCTGAAACTTGCAAGTATGGAACATCTTTCAAATCACTGTCCACTGGAAAAGCGTGGTGCTCCAAGTGAAGCACTCCTTGTCTGGTCTTCATTCAGCCAATGCCACAGCATTGAACAAGTAAAAAAATAGGAGGGAAAAAAGGCATTCAAGCACTTCTGAGTTTCCTAGCAACTTCCTGGAACAAATTTGGTCCACAGAAGGCTAATGCAGCAGTGGCTGAATGGCTACTATGCCTGAAAGCCAGGCAGTGACGGTACTTGTGTCTATCTGTCTGTTTGTCGGTCCTTTCACGCTGTGCTAGAAAAACCATCAGCTAAACAGGGCCCTGCTAGAAGAAATAACAACTGATGTGCCCTTCACTATCTCCCCAGCACAGGGCTGCCACGGTGGCCCAGCAGCCACCTGCACTTGCCCGTGGCTGTTACGAGAGAAACACAGGGCAGGAGCAGCCACGATGCCAACAGATGGAAGGGCTGAGGTGCACCACCAGCAGCTGGCTCTGCTGGGGCACAGCTCCCTTCCCTGCCTCTGCCACCTACCCAAATACCACACAGCCATTATGGTTGAGCAAATAAAGGCAGGAGCCACGGGGACACGAGCACAGGTAGGTGTCAGCAAATTGCACAGGGAGGGAAAACACAATGAAGGTTTCTACGTGTTGTAAAGGAAGAGCAACCTGTTTTGAAGGTCAGGTGTTCTGGGGGTGGCACTGAGGTGCTCTTCTGCAGCCAGAAGACAGATGTCAGTGATACCAACTCCAACAGCACTAGTGCCATCACTCTGCTCTTCACAAGGGACACGCTGTCCCTTCCAACCCCACAGCACATACCGACATGACTCCTGAAGGCCACTGCCTTCTTCCCTCTTCAATGGGAGCAAAGCAGCTTGGGCAGCAATGCTCAGGCCAGGATCTGAGCCCACACCCATGTTGGGCAGCCCTCACCCCGGCACACCCACACATGCCACCACTCCGAGTGCCTAATATAAAATCACGTTACTTTATTATTTTAAAGAATATTATTCTAAGTGCCTTTGCTCTTCTTGCTGCAACCCTTTTCACTCCAGATTCAGGCCGAGCCAGGCTGGCAGTACTGGAGGATGGGAGGGCAGCACTGGCACCCACCACAGGTGGGCAGAGCCCTGGGGGACCCACAACCACAGGCTGCAGCAGCGAGGGGGGAACTTGAGGCTCACGAGGGAATACAAGATTTACAGACAGCAGCACCCCATGGATAAGAGAAAGAGCCTTTTTTTCCAAGGAAACTGGACACTCAAAAAAAAAAAAAAAAATTAAAAATTGTGAGGTGTGCTGGGCAGGGATTTTTCTAAAGAACAATTGCCACATGCTCAAGGGTGAAAGACTCAAAGCCTTCGTCTAAGCTTTCTTCTCCATATGGTTGCCCACAGCTCCCACTGTCAGCAGCACTGCCAAGTCTGGGCTGTGGCACTGAAGTCATTATCAAAATATTTAGGCCACAGAGAGCTATCCCTCTCCCCTGTCACACTGATACAGCCGTGGCCCCACCGAGCACAAGACTTCAGCAGGGATGGAGCATCACACGTTTTCATGAGTTTAAACTGAACGTCAAGTTTAAAGTTCAACCAGGTTTAATGTTGTTGGGCCACTGCTCTCTAAGCAAAGGAGCTTTCCCATTCCTCTTCCCTCACCAGCTAAGACATTTTAAGCAAACCCTTCAGCTGTTAGAAGGGACAAGACCATGACTTGACCCTACTGTTGATTTTTTTTTTTTTGGTGCCAATCAGCTTAAACTTCCACCCTTTTTTTTTCTTCCTCTTTTTTTTTTTTTTCTTCAAAGTTAACTCAGCAGATTAACATCTCTCCGTGACACCCTTTCCAGGAATTACAAGTTAAATCATAAAATCACAGAACGGTTTGGGTTGGAAGGGCCCTTATAGACCATCTTGCTCCAACCTCCCTGCCCTGGGCAGGGACACCTTCCACTAGACCAGGTTGCTCCAAGCCCTGTCCAACCTGGCCCAAAACACTTCCAGGGATGGGGCAGCCACAGCTTCTCTGGGCAACCTGTGCCAGGGCCTCACCACCCTCACAGGGAAGAATTTCTTTCTGTATTTAAATCTAAATCTACTCCCTCATAAATCAAACAGATGAGCTGAGTCTGAGTCACTGGAGCCAACCCATGCAAAAGCAGAGCAGTGGAGGTTGGGGTGATGAGCAGAATGGTCTGCAAGTGACAGGGACAGTCTTGTGCCTCCAAATGGGCCCGCTGCAGTGACAGCCAGGCTTCTAAGGCAGCTGCACAACATCAAACAATTAGTCTTTTATTACCCAAATTTCAAAACAGCATTTCTAGTCCATAGCATGTACAGCACTAATACCACCACAAAAGATCAGATAACCCAAATTCAGCTTTTTAAGCATATCTTAGAGAATAAAGGAGACCAACAACAGAAAAGACACGCTTGTGACTCGCTGTGGCCCCAGGCTCAGCAGGATCTCTGGGGAGCTGTTTGAAGGCAAGTTTAAGTGAACAAGCCCCTTTTCCACGGTGCTGGGGGCTGTGGGCAGCCTGTCCCCACCCTGCGATGGGAAAGCCTTATCAGGGAGCCAATGTCCCCATCAGAATGTGCTGGGGAGGAGAGATAGTGCTTCACAAGGGGCCTGAGAGCACCAAAACAATCCCATCACAAGAGAGGCAGCGCGTCCCTGCGCTCCCTCCAGCAGAGCACACACATCTGCAAGATCCTGTCCATCCCCTGCCAATTTGAGTTCTTGACGCTCAGAAGAGCCCCCATGCATCTATTCTTGCTGACACTAATGCAACTACCTGCAGCAGCCAGTGCTGCAGTCAATGGGTTTGGCAGGGCTGCGATGTGACCCGGCGGCTCCGAGCGCGGCCGCCGCCGGCACTGCTGGAGCGTCTGCAGAGCCCTGGAGCAGCTGCCGGGAGCGCCACTGCCGCTTCTCCCTCCCTGCACTCGCACACAGATGCCAACTCCAAAGCAGTTAAGCCACAGCCATGTATTGTTATCAACTGTATCTCAGGTGCTTTTCAAGAAAAATAACTGCCTTTTTTTTTTTTTTTTATAAGGCAGCTTGAAAAAGGACTGAGTTAGGAACTTCTACAGGCCCAGAGCCCTGGTTGGGCTGCAGACTCCCCAGGCTGGCACGCACTGATCACAGTCCTGACTGCTGGCCTAATGAAGGATTTAAGATCATCGACTTAATGAGCTTTGGATGAGGTGGGTAACAAAGCATGGCTGGCAGCAGCACGAGGATATCTGTGGGCTGCCATCGCATCCTTATCATACCCGCTGGACTCACCAAAACCAACACATTAACAGAAAGAGAACTAGAAAAAGTTTCTCCCACCCCCTCCTACCTTTCAGCTTCATTACCCTCTGCAAGGAGTTTTACTGTTTCCTCATACAATCAGGTCCTCTTTTGCTGAAAAGACTTTGTATAAAATTAGGGAAATCCCAGCAGATTCTGCTGGCTGCAGGTTTCTTAAGGTCTGCTGTGTACAGTTCCTGCTCCACTATAGATTTCATTATTTTTTTATTAATATGTATTTAAATTAAGCCTATCCTGCTTGTGTTAACACTGTGTCAGGCCAGTTCAACCTTGCTCAGCTGAGCGCACAGGGAGCCCAAGGCACAGCTCCCCAAGAGTGTTCTGTGGGGTAGGAACACCCCAAATTACCATCACCCAGCCAAGCCCTCCTTCCTCCTGCTCAAACCTGGCCTCATAAAAACAACACCTACTAAAACCAGCACATTTTTTCATCTCTCCACATCTGCACTTCTCACAGGTCAGACCCTTCAGTGTACAAATCCTGCCTTTTTGCACTGCTCAGGGACAACAGGCCCTTTGGAATGAGTACAACATATGGTATATAGGGCAGGATGCAGGCACGGGCAGATTATATCACCCCCCCACACTTCTGCGTGTGGAAAAGGAGCGGAAGACAGGCAGGAACTTCATTCAAACATCCTGAAACTCTCAGAGCCATACAAACACCCAGACTTGCTCTAAGCAAAGGCTTTTGTGAGAAGTGCAAATTGACTTTAAAGTGATCACATGAGAATGATTCAAATTGTTCACTGAATCTTGGCCACCTCCGTTCCCCTTGAGCACAAGCAAGTTAGTTCATCTGTTTGGGGCTTTTTTGGTAGCTGAGCAGAACAAGAGGGCAAGTCCCTTCTTTCACATCCCATCTTATACTCATCCCCACATAAGGTAGTGCTCCAGATGTAAAAAGACAAAGGAAGACAATACACAGGTTAAACCTTAGCATGGAGGGAAATTACATTTCCGCAACAATGCTACTGGCTATTACCTAAAATAAGGCTTGTAGTACAGGGCACCCAAATAATTTAGGATTCTCAACTGAACAAACAAACTCTTGCAAGAGAACTCTTCAGAAAACACCCATGTCCATTTGCCAGCCAGAACAGAGAACAGGTGGAGGAGATCAAAGCAGATGGAGAATTAAAATATTACTCAGAAGAATAAAATAACCCTTTGATTCCTGGCACAATGTTAACCCCCACCCCAACGAACAGTGTTAAAACACTACAAAAGCAGCCAGTTGCCTGAGTGTACTACAGAGACAGAGTGAACTTCTGGTTATAAACATGCGGTGCTCACTGGGTCATTTACATTCTCATTTGGGTCAAAGTGGGGATCAAAAAGGCTGAAAGTAGCTGGAGATGAGGAGATGTTATTGCCTGACAGGCTGACATCCTTAGCCTACAGTACATAAAGTTACTCTGACAGTCTTATTGTTGGTGTGAGGCTGGAGTTAATAGCTGAGGCATTCAGATATAACAACAGACTTAAAACCCAAACCAGCCACCTATAAAGTAACTTTATTTTGAAAGGTACCTACTTTGGTAAGTTTAAAATAGAAATACTCAAACAATTATTCTTCTGAGTTTTCATTTATCTCAGAATCCAATTACCTTATTTTACAACATCTACCTGGTTCCTCTCATTGTTTGAGAAACTGAGCAAATACAAGCAAGGAATTATCCAGGAGAAGAACGAATGTTGATATACACAAAGGGGTTTCCAAAACACCACACCAAGCAAACGGGTAATAGGACTGTTTTCTACTGGTGCTGCTTTCAGAAGGATAAATACAGTAGGGATTTAAATAAGATTTTTAGGAATTGCATTTTATTAGAAGACAAGATACTTCACCTAAGACTTCCACTCAATGGATAATTAGTACTCAGTTTTTTAGAGAGTTTCTGTCAAGTAACATGACAGAGACAAGAAATAAACACGTTAAATCCCAGGATACGGCAGTAAACCACCTTGTTCTGATCTGGCCCCCAGTTGCCTTCCTGACCTTCTCTTTAGCCACTACTTATTTCTCAATTCTGCAAAGGCAATACCTTCTTATATGACCTAAGGAGACCATCGAACAGCAGCTGCCCAAGAGCTGATTTCTGCCCCCACTCCCAAACTGTGCCTGTAACACAGGTGTGCCAAGGAGCCTGGATCCCCAGCCTGCTCCTCCAAGCCCCCCCTCGCTCATCTGCTGAGGAGACGAAACGTTTCAGAGCTCTGGACAGCAAGAACGCTGGTGCTTTAGAGAGCAAAGTATGAGGAGTCTGGTATTTGAAACCTCCATCGCTAAACATCGAGGTTAAACATTCATAGCACTGGACATGTCCCCACTCTCAAGGAGCTGGGCGCCACTTCACCCTCCAAGTCTCCTGCCGGCGAGGACCGCAGGGATACGAATCCTGTCACCGCCGGAGGCTCACAAAGCTTGGAGACAGCCCGGGAAGTGCCGACTTCCAAGAAACCTCCCTCCATTCATTGCACCGGCGGGCTTGGCAGGGAACGCCTGGTCTCCTTACAAAAGCATCGCCCTGAAAACGGGCGATTCAGGGCGGGGGGTGGGAAGGAAGGATGGAAGGAAAGAAATAGGAAAGCTTCTCTCCCTCCCTTCCCGTGTCCCGAGCGCTGCGCTCCCACGCCCCGGCCCACTCGCTGTTCCCTCCACTCCCGCTAACGGGATGCGCGGAGCCGGTCCCGGTCCCCCCGCAGCCCCTCAGCCGGCTCCGGGTGTGCTCAGCGAGCGGAGCCCGCAGCGAAACCCGCACCGCGGGGCCGCAGGTGCTTCTCCCCCCGCCCGGAGCCCCCGCCGCGCACCCACCTTGTAGACTTTGCCGAAGGCGCCGTCGCCCAGCTCGCCCACCACCTCCCACACCTCGCCTGGGTCCAGGTCCCGGCGGACGTGCTCGTATTCCTTGGAGCGGCGCTTCTCGAAGGCGGAGAGGCGCAGGATGCGGCGGAAATTGGCGAAAGCCATACCGGAGCCGCGGAGAGCCGCGTCCCGCTCCCGGCCCCGCGGGAAGACGGAGCCGCTGCGCGCCCGCGGAGCTGCGAGGCGGGACCGGGGCCGCCTCCAGCCGCGCACATGGAGCCGGAGCCGCTCCACCTGCTGGGCTGGGCTGGCCGGGACCGAGCCATTGGCCGCCCCTGCCCTCCTCCCGCCCGGCACCGCCCCGACGGGGACCGCCCCGACCGGCACGGATGAGAGCGGGGAGGGCACGGCTCGGCTCAGCTCAGCCGGGGCACGGTTCGCCCCGTCGGCCCGGCCCGGCTCGGCCCGGCTCGGCTCGGCTCGGCTCGGCTCAGCCCGTGTACAGCACCGCTCG
>VWZG01006018.1:395791-457097 GCA_013396735.1 Grallaria varia | reverse complement strand
GGGGGCACAGCTCGGCCCAGCCGCGTCCTGCCCGGCCCGGGCGAGGCGGAGGGGCTCCGATCCCTCCCTGTGCTGGTGCATCGGCACCATCGCTCCGTGCAAACCCCGGCACGTCCGGGCAGGGAAGGACAAGCCGTGCCCGTCCCGGTGCCCATCCCGCAGCGTCGCCGGGGCTGCTCCGCCACCAGGGGCACATCCCCGCATGGAAAATCCGAATCCCGAACTGCCTTGGCAACAGGGGCGTGTTTGCCGCTCCGCCCGGTTCGTCTCCTGGGAAAACAGGCGAACACCGCTGTTTTCAAAACTCCTACGGACGAGAATTCGGGTGTATCCGCACCGATGTGACCCAATTGATGCCGAGTGGGAAGTTCGCGTCCATGGTGACACTTCAAATCCTATGGAAAGCTGACTTGAAATCCAGTATGGAATGGGGACACCTAGGGGAGCCCCGCGGCGGTGCAGCGCCGCTTCCCAAAGGCTCGGTGGTTCCCAGCGGGATCAGGGGTGGATGGTTGTCCCTGACATCCCAGTGACATCCCAGTGACATCCCAGCGACACCCGCACGGCCCCCGCACCAGGCGTGTTGTGCCCCACAGCCGTGTCCTATCGCCCAGCCGAGGGCGCAGGACCTGGGGGGAGCTGGCACAGCCCACCCTGATGGGTAATTCCGGCAAAACTCAGCACAGGCTCCTGCTTAGAGAGCATCTGGGCTTCAGGATGTCCCGTTAGTTCCCTGATACATCATTCGCTAAAACATGGGGCTGGTTGTCATATTTCCTTGAAAAGAATAGGTTTATCCTGGTATGGATAAACCCTCATGTTTCTATTGGAAGTTTCCCCAATACCGAGGCTTGAATTTAAAACTCCACTTCCTCCACTATGCTGGTGGTGAGGCACTGGCATGGGTTGCCCAGAGAAGCTGTGGACACCCTACCCCTGGAAGTGTTCCAGGCCTGGTTGACGGGGCTTGGAGACACCTGGTCTAGTGGGAGTTGTCTCTGCCCCTGGAATGGATAGGAATGAGATGAGCTTTATGGTCCCTTTCAACCCAAACCCTTCTGGCATTTGATTATTATTCTATTATTCCTGGGAAATTGTGGCTGTCTGAGAATTGCAACTGTCTTTTTTTGAAGAAATGTCCATGTCCACCTGCTTTTTCCCTTCTCGCCGCTGAGTTGTAGGAAGAACAAACTGAAAATGCAGCCCAAATAAATGCTTGAAACAGCAAGAAGCTGAAAAATATTGAACCCTTTTTTATTCCACCCAATTTTGTGGGCTTTGGATCTGATCTGACAGAACATATGGATTTGGCAGTACTGGAGTAAGAATAGAATAGAATAGAATAGAATAGAATAGAATAGAATAGAATAGAATAGAATAGAATAGAATAGAATCAGAGCAACTACTTTCAAAATTTCATGCTGTGAGGGGTTATTTCCACGGCACTAATTCTGTTTCACTGGTCTTCCACCAGATCTCAGCCAGCCAACATGAAGCTGAATTCTGGGTGTTTTCTGCAGTGCCTGTGTGTAGTTGAAGGACTATTTGTTGTCAATAGCAAACACTGCGGCACTGGTAGAGTATTTCCAGCTCGCTGATATTCATCAAAAGAATTATCTGAACAGTAAATACTCCTAAACATGAGATTGGCATTAATGCTCTAAAATTACAGGCCCTGTGTGCTGTTTTGAAAGGTGATACACAGAATACTGATCACTTGGGATTTAAAACCAGAGACCACAGACATTGCAAATACTGCATTTCAGATGTTCCAACAATCGCAACACCCTGTAACGCTAATTAACCAGCAGCTTGGTTAATATAAGGGCTTGACAATTCCCCAGAAAGCTTTCAGACACAGCACATATCACTGTGTCCTCCCTGCTCCTTCATGCCCTGGCTGCTCTGGAAGGTGACATGGCCTGGCTACTCCTGTATCATCTTCTGAAATATGTGGCGCTCAGGGGACTGTGCAGAGCCACCGAGATGCATTTCAGCTCTCCCTGAAGACAGTTCTTTCCCCTTCCCCCTTCCATTGCCTTCTTCCCTATTTGTGAGACAGACAAAGGTCCAAGAGTGTACAAACCCTGTTTGATTTTATGGTATTCCTGTGCCCCGTGTCTCAGCAGCGTGTGAAGCCCCCGGGTCAGGCTCACCAGTGCTGTACACGCACGATAACCAGGTCCTGGCACAATGAGCAGAAAGTCAGCACAGGAAAACCCCCAGCCAGCGATGAGGGAGATCCTTACGGCTGTGCAAGCAGGATGCCAGCAACAGAGGGCAAGAGGGGATTTCAGGCTCAGTGAAGCCAATTCCTGAGCACTGCAGCAACCTCTCATGTAATCCTTTCCACAGCCTGAACTTGCTCCATGTTAGAAAGCAGCTGAGTTTCTTGACAGGAGTCTTCTGCACATGAGGCCATTTGCAACTCCTCATCCACACGTTCACTGTTTTCCCACATCGTGCCTGCAGTTCTTCAGTCTCTTGTCATGTTTCTGCAGGACCCCATGGTGCTCCAGCTCAAATGCTCCCTCTTTCCGTGGGTTTCTCCCCCCGCAGGTATTTAAGGGTGGCAGAATCAGATCAGTCTGCAGATTTGTTTTTTAGCAGGGGCAGTTTGTCCTCTGTTCACACCTGGGGAAATTTGACTGAAATTCTGGATCTGGACGTTTGGCTCTTCCTCTGCACTGGAGGAGATTAAATAAGACTAAAAAGTTAGTGGATCATAAATTAAAACTGACACCTCCAAAAGAAAAAGGGCTTCTTTTTTCCCAGTGTATCTGGTTAGTTGGAAAAGTCTGTTTTTCCTCCTGGTATGAGGTAGAAAAGAAGACAGGAAAAGCAGTCAGGAAAAGAAGACAGGCAGACAGCAGTGAGCACTGTACATTGTCTCTGTGCAGAAATCACATCTCTCTCATAAATCAGCCCATCTTATTAATACTGTTCTATGAATTCTGAGCAATATCTCTTGGCTGTTCCTGCGTGTTAATTGCCGGTGCAACCTATTGGGAAACAGGGGGCATTTAAAATAAAATAAATCCTGCTAATTATTGCTCTCAGCTTTGTGCAGATGATGCCTAAGAGCTCACTGTTCTCCTGATCTGCAGTTTTATTGCCTTCTCCATGATGTGACTGACCTGAATAAGGATCAGATCCTGCTGCTGTTCAACTCACTGGAGTGAAACATGATGGGGAGGAGTTTTGAGGAGCTCTCTGTGGTGGTGTGCATCCTCCCGTCCCACGAATGGCACACCCTTCAGGTCCTGGAGTTGGTACTGCCCATGGGACTTGGGGAGGAAGGAGGGAAGGACGTGGGAGGGCTGGGAAAGGACCTCTTGAAGGAGGACATTGACCTGTGGGATTGAGTCCAGAGGAGGCCACCAAGATGATTAGAGGGACGGAGCACCTCTCCTGCAAGAAAAGGCTGAGAAAATTGGGATTATTCAGCCTGGAGAAGAGAATTGTGACCTAATTGCCTCTTCCAGTGTCTGAAGTGAGCTGACCAACAAGATGGTGACTATTTACAAGGGCCTGGAGTGACAGGACAAGGGGGAATGGCTTCACACTGATAGAGAACAGGTTTAAATTAGATATTAGGAAGAAATTCTTCCCTGTGAGGGTGGGCAGGGCCTGGCACAGGTTGCCCAGAGAAGCTGTGGCTGCCCCATCCCTGCAAGTGTTCAGCACCAGGTTGGCCTGGGCTTGGTGCAACCTGATCTAGTGGAAGATGTCCTTGCCCGTTGTTGGGGGTCTAAACAAGATGATCTTTAAGGTTCTTTCCAACCCAAACCTTTCTGTGATTCTATGGCTCTCTGAGAGAAGCTTTAGAGCATGGCTGGCTGTCAGTAGCTCTCCCCAGCAGAGCCCAAACCCAGCCAGCAGCAGCTGAGAGGCTCCATGGCAGGAAACACCAGGATTTTGGTATTTCCTGCGGGTACAACAAGCGGGAGGTCACCTTTATTCTCTGGATGCAAGCACGGGTTGGTATTCAATGTATTTTTTTCCAAGCAGGAAATCAGTGCTTATCGCCTGTTTCTAAATCTGTCTGCCCTGAAACAGAACTACCTCAAAAAGCAGTTCATCCACCAGTTTGCAGGGACCTGCTTTCCCACTGTGGGACATTGATGTGGACAATATGATTAATTTTGATTGGTTTTGATGAGTTTGAATCCACAAGGTTTCTCTTCAACCCCATGAAAAAAGTACATAAGAAGATAATCAAGTGATTTGGTATTTCTGGAGATGAGGTAAAATTGAAGAAATTACAGTCAAAAGAGTGGCCATGAAAATGTTCCTAAATTCAAAATTAATTCTTGGAATTAATTTGGTTCTGCAGCTCACAGCTGCTTCTCTTCAAAACCTGGGTTTTCTTCCTGTTGACTCCAGGAGCTGGTCTTTGATGACTTGCTGCACTGTCTGAATTAAAAATATTTTAACAGTAAGATATTAGCAGGAAGAAATGATGTTTTTGGGGGGTAAACTGGACATATTCCTTTGTCTGAAGAGACTGTAATGGGAGGAGTTGGCCTTTATTTAAGCCATTTTCTTCTAAATTAGTTTGTGGCTTCTCATGATTTTCCAGGCTCTTTGCAGTCCATTCTCAGGGCTATGGCCAGGGAGGTACCTCCGTGTTGTACATTTGGATGGGAAACTCCTTCTAGGAACATTTCTAGTGCCATACCTTGGTTTATGTCTGTGCCAGATATGAGCCCCAGGAGAAACTTTCTCCTGTGATGGATCTTCATTTTGACCTTGAACCAGCTCCAGGTTCCCAGAAGAGTCCGTAGGGATTTCACCCATTCCCTGCCACCAGAAAGGGAGCAGGGTCACAGCCCCTCCCCTCCTTATGGAGGTGCATGCACACACTCCTTACCAATCTGCTGTTGCCACCAGCTCACCTTTGTCCCTGTCTGGTCATTGCTGCTCATTCAAGTCCCCCTTGCCCTCTGATTAACGATCTTCTGGTAGTGAATCAGTCACTAACAGATTGTAGCTATCACAGTAGCCTGTCACAGTTCCACACTATCCTTATGACTTCCAGCATCTCAGCATATTCTGGGAGCACAATTTACCCAGACAGGCATTAGGAACCAAGGGAGATCACTTCACTTGCTCCTCCTTTCTGCTGCCAGCATCCTGGGTTACTGTTTTTACGGATAATTCTCCTCCTTTGAGGTCCACCACCAGTATCCTCTTTAATTAGTTGTTACAGGCAGTTGTTGTACCTCTTGGCCCTGCAGGGCTTGCAGCCCATTTCCTGTGTGGTTCAGGGGTGCAGTGAGGTATCAAAGCCTCCATCCTGTGGATAGTTCTCTAATGCCCTCAGTGCTTTCCTGGAATGAGCTGTTCCAGCCCCAAGCTGCACTGATCCTGTGCTTTCATCTCCAGGCTGCCTGGTTAAAAGCCCACTTTAAGCAGGAGCAGCGTGGCTGTGACCCAGCCGTGAAGGCACCTCCCCGCTCCCCCAGCCACTGGGTACCTCCAGATGTTGGGAATCACTCCAACATCTGCAAGTCATTACAAATGGCAGAGCAGCAGCCATGTGCCAGGGAGGTGCCCTATTAGCCTGTAACACATTCAGGATGAGCCTGAGGCCATCGCTTGGAATCAATTTCTCCTGAGTCAGTCGGGAATTAAGCAAGTTGGAGAAGGGGACAAGAACCTGGATTTGGGGTTTCTTTCTCTGAATTAACTGTTTATGGTAGGCAGGGCTGCCCTACTAAGATGGGCTCTTATCTCCTCTCCAAAACTATCAACTGATCTACAAAGAATTCAAGATGCTTGCAGTCTTCTGCATTGACAAACAACAACAAAAAGAAGAAGGGAATCATGAAGAGCCTCCCAGCAGGACCAGCCTGTTCCTAACAGAATCACAAGAACCCTTTACCCAGATGAGAACAACACAGCCTCACACTTCTGATCCCCTGGGCTCAGCTTACACCCACCACAGAGATGCACTGAACTTGTAGGAAGTGAATAAATCACAGAGCTGCAGCAAAGCAGTTCCTTATCCTCAGGGTGAGCCCTGAAGACTTGTGTCCAAGAAGGAGGAAAGACTGATGCAAAGTGGCCTCACAGCTCTCCCCAGGACTAAGCCTGATGGTGGCATTACCTTCCCACCGGACTGCAGGAGTCCTGTTGATGTTTTGGAGACAAGCCCTTCCTCTCCCCTGCCTTCCTCCCGGTGCTGGTGTTTGGCCACGTTCAGACACACACAGGGCCAGGCTGGTCTGACATGGGGCAGGCTGGGCTCTCTCCAAGGCTGGAGCCACTCACAGTGGCAGCTTTTTGCTCCGTGTCCCCCACTCCGTGCTCCGGGCACGGGCAGCTCCAACCTCACTGCCGCACTCGTGAGTAACAGCCCAGCAACAGGAAACGCTGTTTGCTTTGTTAACGAAACCACCTAATTAAGGCCATGTGGAGAGAAGGCAAGAGAGGCAGTTTCATTTCTCTTACTAAATATTGACTGTTTACCCTCTGGGCACAGCAGCTCAGTGAATTTATTTCCCCTCTCACCTTACACACTGCCCGTCACACAACACAGGGCCTCCTACAAACTCACTGCCATGAAGAGTTCCCCTAACGAAGCAGCATGAGGGACTAACTTGATTAGAAAATTCCAGTCTCCAAGTGCCTCCTCTGGCCTCCTGTGAAACCTCCCATGAAGCGAGGTTTTGGCATGTCCGTAAGGTGGCATCCCACCTCTCAGACCTTTGCAACTGCTCTGAGTCCAGAGAAAATAAACTATGTGGCTTAAATCCCAGCTTTCCAGGATTATTCAGAGAACACAACGAACTCCTCTTCGCAGGGCTGAAGTGAGAGCTCAGTGCCTTTTCCATAAGTTACCTTGGTATTTTTAGCCCAGATTTAGAGGGACCAGCCCCCCCCAGATGCTCCCGACAGCGTCCAGGGCATCTCTGGATCCTGCATGACCGGGGCAGTTGTCTCAGTGAAAGCAGCAGCAAAGTCAGGACCATGATTAGGGACCATTTCCCTCAGTGCTGTCTCGGGAGCCCAGCACCGGGTCCTAACACAGCACTGGCCAGCAGGAGCACAGACCAAGAGGAGCAGGCACGTCGGCCAAGCTGGGATGCAGCTCTGGCCAGCAGAAAGCAGCTGGAGTTGGGCACAGGGCAAGGAGCGAGGGTGCAATATTCACCGCGGGGTGAAACACCTCACCAGACACAGCATCTCATGCAATGTCGGCGCCTTCAGCTCCAGAGTCCTCAGCACAGGAAGAACATGGACATGTTGGAGTGAGTCCAGAGGAGGCCACCAAGATGATTAAAGGAATGGATCACCTCTCCTGCGAGGAAAGGCTGAGAGAATTGGGATTGTTCATCCTGGAGAAGAAAAGGCTTTAGGGTGACCTAATTGCCCTTTCCAGTACCTGAAGGGAACTGAAAAGAAAGATGGAGAGAGACAATTTACAAGGGCCTGGAGTGACAGGACAAGGGGGAATAGTTTCATAGGTTTAGATTAGATATTAGGAAGAAATTCTTCCCTGTGAGGGTGGTGAGGCCCTGGCACAGGTTGCCCAGAGATGTTGTGGCTGCCCCATCCCTGGAAGTGTCCACGGTCAGGTTGGACGGGGCTTGGTGCAGCCTGTGCTAGTGGAAGGTGTCCCTGCCCATGGCAGGGGGTTGGAATGAGATTATCTTTAAGGTCCCTTCCAACCCCAACCATCCTGTGATTCTATGAAATGGTTTTATATAAGCCTTTGCACCTCTTTTTTTACATATTAAAAAAGGGAGTATGTATAGATAAAAGACATTATATGTACACACTCACATGTAAAAGGAATAAAAAATATACATATATATTTTCATATGCATATGAGGGAAAAAATTTCCAGGAAAAATCATGTTTTGTTTGTTTGTAACTCACATCACAAATTCTACTGTGAAATTATCCTAAGGTATAAATAAAAACGGAAATATTTAACTGTGATAACATTATGCCAAAGTGGCCCACAAAGAATTATTCCTACTCCTCTGATACCTTCAGTAGTTAATCAAGACTACAAAAGTGGTGACCTGAATTAAGACAACATGTCAGTTAATGTAATTACAGGACAATTACACAGATCCATTATTTTTGTTCACCAAGGAGCCAGAAGTTGATTTGCAGACGGCAGAGGAGGCTCGCACTGGATGTCTGAGCACATGTCCAGGCCCTGCACTCTCCACGGATTGCACACCTTATTTGCAAGATAAAACATTGTCACGCACTGAAATTAATACTAAAATATGTCTCTCCAGGGTATCAGAGGCAATGGAGAAGTTGTAGTGTTTCAGCTCAGAACCAAAAGCCCTACTGAAGAAATTTAAGGCAGAACAACAATGCAGAGTTTATTCCTTATGGCATTGCCAGGATTATTTTGATTTTTTAAATGCAGGGGAAGACAAAAAGTTTCTTTTTCCTTTTGTGTTTTCAGTTGGGGTTTTTTTTGTTTGTTTGGTTGATTTTTTTTTGTTTGTTTTGTGTTTTGTTTTGTTTTTTAAATACAGGAAATTTGTATAGCATTTCCAATAGAAGCTCAGGATGGTTTGCTCTCAGTGGTAAGAGATCTTCCCTAGTTTAAAAAAAAAAAAAAAAAAATCACATAATTTACCAGTTGGAAGACAACCTTTGATGTGTCAACTAAGGACCAGAAGTACAATATAAAATACACAATGCAGTTTAGAAGTTACCTGATGTTCACAGTAGGTTTTATATTGGTCTAGAATTCTTCATTGACCACAGAAGCCAGGGAGAGGAAAAAGTTAAAAAAGCCCATTTTACACGTGGTAGATTTGATTCCAAAAGTCTTCATAAATTTATGAATTTTCACAGGGGAAAGAAAGGGCCACACCACCAGAGTCTCCTCATCCCTGTCTCCCTGTGGGCTGGAGCTGTGTTTCCTCTGTCAGTGCCAAATCCAGCACCACATCCTATGAAACAGGAACGTTTGTCACGTGGTACACACAAACAAACTGCATACAAAGAGTTTTACCATAAAAATGAAGGTATTTATTCAAGAAGTACAAATTTGATGGTACCAGCCATCTTTGAAAGCCATTCCCATGAGGCAGAGAGGACACAAACCAAACCAAAGTCTCTTGCTCAGAGCACACGAAAGCAAGTGTCACACACGGCCAGCTCACACAGTCCTTTCCATCATTGCTCAAATCCACCTCCACTTTTGAAACATTCCCTGGACTTCAGAGGCACAAATAGGGTTTTTAATCCAAGACCAGTTAGTTATTTTAATAAAGCCATCAGCTCAAATTTATTTTGTTTTCAATTGCCTTAAATTGTCTCCAGCCTTTGACTGGATTCCAATTTCCTAAAGAAAAAAAGGGACTTGGGAATGAGCAGGTGCAGAATTTCTGGAGCTCAAGATGAACTAAGGGTTTTAAGGCAGGAGTCAAGATTTTAAGTTCTCTATTTGCCCCATGGCTCTGATTGAATGGTTTTCCTCTGTAAAATATACAGAGTTCTACTGGATAAAGACCCAACACATGGTCCTGCTTGGAGGGCAGGAATGCACTTTTTCATGGAGAGTCCAGCAGACACATTTGTTAAAGGTCTCAAAGTCCATGGTAAGAAGCCTGCTGGTTAAAAGATCTCATCTTCCAGCTGCCTGACTTCTTGTAGGCTCAGTGACGTGTCTCCCTTCGGAAGGAGAGCTCCATCTCCATCTCCTACAGACAAGAGCAACACACACGTCGCTACGGAGTATCTACGTGGATGAAATATGGAAGAGGAGAGCCATTTGCAGAACAGAGCAATCAAAACCACTTCGTGGAAAGGGAAGTCTTTTAGCAGGCAGACTTGTATATACAGTCATTAACCAACAGAAGTGTTTGTAGCTGCAGATAGGACAGCAGGACATTCATCTTGGGGAGAAAACAGAAGTGCAGGCGCTGCGAAGTCGAATCCAAGGCTTCCCAGTGAACTTGCAAGGCAGACCACCAACATCTAGTGGGTTTGAAGCACATTTTTTGCTGGTTTCCCAGGAAGTTGTAGAGTGTACAAAGCTCATCCCCCACCCAAAGCACATTTTCCAAAATGCCTTTCTGAAACACCTCTGCATCCCACTGCAGGAGAGCTCAAGATGTCCCCGAGCTTTGAGCCACCAACCAGGAGAGAGCTGATTATGTGGGAAGTGGTGAAGGGCAAAGGAAAAAAAAGCCCCTTTTTCTAACAGAGATTACTTTCATTTCAAAGTAACAGGATTTGAGCAGCGCAGGGAAAAAGCCAACAAAATTAAATTTTTTAAAAATGTAAACATTCTCTGCATAAAGTGCAGGGTCCTGGATGTATGTACAGTGACATAGAAAAGTTTGTAAAATACAGATCAAGAGTCAGAAACGCAGCTGCCACTTGCACTTCCGAAGCATCATAGACATGGAAAAACGTTCAGCAGTCACTTCGTTAACACCTACACAGCAAAAATGCTTTCAAAACTCCATGGCTAAAAGCATTCCACCACTGTAACAAAGCGTATTTTTTGAATACTTTTAAAGAAGGTTTTACATTATTTACTAGCAATAGATATATATGCAGAAGCACATCACACTACAGCAATATTTTATCAGTCGATCATCTGCTTCACCAAAGGTTACGCACAGTGCCATGGGTTGCCCTGTTGCTCCAATGAATCCTTCTTTCCTCTCCTCCCCAAAACAACTTAGGAACTTTGTGTGGAAGGCAAAGAGGAGCTGTATTTTGTTTGGTTGCTCCTGGGGTGAGGTTTTTTGTTGTTGTTACCCCTACTTGCAGCGTTGGGGTGCCTGTTAACAAACCCAACCTATGACACCACCAACTCCCACTATTTCATTTTCCAAAGTATTTCCCAGCTCCTGAGAAGCAAAGACTTTTAGAAAACTACGAATTCCAAGCTGTGTTTTCTGCAGAAGACGCCAATTAACTGTGATGCACAAAGAGGCAAGGCAGTCAGTGACATTTTGGAAGCTGGATGCTCTGAAGGAGCAGCTGACACTTGGTTGTGGAAGAAGACCCTGAGCATCCTTCTGCAGTACACCAAGCAATGTACCTACAACACTTGCAGCTCTTCTGGAGCTCCCTGACCCCCTCAGACTATATGTGTTCATGCCTCTCTGCCCTTCAAGCTGTTCAGGAGTGTGGACTTTCATTAGGTCATTATTTGTGTGTCAGGCAGAAGCAATAATAAAGAGTAGAAAAATCTGAATTGTGTCAAACAGACCTGTCACTAACACTGTAAAAAAGGTTATCTACTGGCATCAGTTCACAGCCAGAGCTAATCAGGAATGGCACAAAGGGCTGATGGGTCTCAGGAATAAAAAAAACCCCAAACCTATTACTCCTCACCTGTCTGTATTTGGCATTGGTGGTGTGCGTTAAAAAACCTGCTGCATTGCTTCACTCATACCCAAGACACCTGAGGGTGTGGGGCAACACACCGAGTGCCAAAACACAGCCCAGGCCATGCTGTCAACACCCTCCTGCTGCAAAACAGGGATGGACACGCCACCGTGCTGTTATCCATCCTCCCCTGGGCAGCCACCAGTGCCCACCACACAGACCTGCACCAGTCCCCACTGGGGCTGCCACAGGTTCAGTACCTGGTTAGTCTCACTTAAGCCGTGCCTACTGTGCTCTGCTCTCTAACAGACCTGCCCTCCCTACCTTAGGCACATGGAGAGACCCTCTCTGCCCCCAAAACTCATCCCACAGGAGCCTCAGCCCACTCCCCTGCACTGACATTTGCACCAAAGCCCCCTTGTAGGGCAAAGACAAGGCATTGCAGAGGCAGAAATGACTGTTCTCTCCTCTAATTGTACAGTGGGACATCAGCCAACACACTATATGCCTATACACCTCATACTTTTTAATATATATTTTGAAATTTAAATTTATTTCCCAACACAAATCTTGTAAAACTTTGTTTCTACAGGGTATGCGCTTAGTACCTCTGCCATTTTACACAGAGAGGTTTAAAGTCTTCATTGTCACCTCTAAAAGTATTTTACCATTGAAATCCTTCAGTTTTTGATATGTGATTAAGGAGGGGGGGAGGCTGTTAGAGAAAAGAGTATTTTCATGAACCAAGTCTCTGTTCTACTCAAAACCCACTCACAACATGGCCTTGAGATCATCACCTTTCTCCCTGCCATAAAAGCAATTAATATAAAACACAGTCATTTATAAGTGTGATAAAACTGAACCTTTTCCAGCTAAGAGGGGGCAGAGGGAAAGAAGGAGTTCTCCCAGCCCCTACACACTGTATTCTCAAAAACAGCACCTGGTGACAATTGTCTGAATGAAAACAGAAAAACAAAACTCAATACAAGTTATCCTAAAAAATAAGAAAATTATGATTTTAGTGTTCACAGTTCCAGAACTGTCACCCTGGTTTGCTCTTCCTTAATGTATCACGATTTCCTCCTTTCCAGAAGGGACTGCAGGGAAATGACATCATGAAGACCACTTATACAGATATGTAAGTTATGCCTTATGAGACAAGTAGTATCTTCCTGGCATGAAACCATCCTTTGCCCAGAGAAAATCCAAGAGATTTTTGACTTGTTTATGCATTAAATATTTTTCCCCCACTGGAATGCAAAAGATTTGGCTGCAACAACCCAGTACAGTAAATAATATTTGTCTTAAAAAAACTCCACAATAGAAAACTTGTTATAGATTAGTATTTATCAGCTTTGCTCTCATCTCTAAAAAAAAAAAAAAAAGAAAAAAAGAAAAAAAAAAGAAAAATAAAAGCAAGTCACTTTGGTGTTTATGAGAACAGGGAACTTATTTTCTTTTACACAGCTCTGCCACTGCGCTTCAGGCATCCCATACTCAAGTGGGGCTAAAGGAGCTGTCAGAAAAAACACAGGCTTGATACAACACGAGGACCAAAAAGAAAGCTGTAGTTGTGTGGGGTAGGATGGGAGGTGCATATAAAACGTGGATCTGTTTCCCGACCATGTGATGGAAATTCTGCTTTCACCTGCTGGGAAAGACTTGTGCTGTTGTACAAGTGGCCTCTGGTTGTCCTGGCTCTACACTGATGCTCGTGATGTAGTAAGTCCCTCTGACTTCAAGAAACTGACATTTATGGAATTAATGAAGGAGCAAAAGTAACAAGTTTCAAATCTTCAATGTAACCCACCAGTTTCACCAGTGGATCACAAAGAGCTGCGACAACTGTAGCTCTACACCGTTAATTCAGAGAGGGAAGACAGAAACCAACAAAAATGTGCTATTCACACACGAATAGCACATTTGACTTTGGAAGAAGTGAACTTCTTTCAATGATGACTTAAAACCCAGGCAAACTAGAAATCATGTCTAAAAGAAACAGGGCATTGATCTCAACCAAAGGCATTGCCAGACAGGGGTGCAAAGCAGTCACAGCAACACAGAGCATCTCCAACGGAGGGAACAAGCTACTCAATCCCCTCCACCCCAATATGCTCTGGTTCAGATTTTTGAGACTACAAAAGGATTTGTCATCTGCTGAAAGGGCCCCTGTTACACTCTGAAGGGAAAGCACTGGCTGTGAAACACAAAGGCCATGCTCTGGGCCACGGGTGCGTGCTGGTGAGGACAATTCCAGCTGTCCTGGCTGGATAGTCACCATGGGTAGAAGACTGGTTGCTGCTTCCAGTGACACACCAAAAGCTGAAAACTGTGTGCTACTGTGTCCTCCTCACCATCTTCCATGCTTTGTGCCCTCTAGGAAAGCACGAGATGCTGCAATCTATTGCATCTGGGTGTAATTGTCCTTTAACCTGGACCTATTACACCAGGGCTGTTGGACAAAGGTGATGCACCTACTGCTCAAGGACAGATCAGCATCACTCACCTCAGCTCATCTATCAAAGCCTCTTTTCATGATCTGAGTGACAGAAATTCAGCAGGCACAGACTCAGGTGCCCAGGAGCCAGGAAACTTCAGGCTAAGTCAGTCTTGTAGCAGGTAAGTTTACAGTACAGTACGTGAGAGTTCACATGAACTAAGTTATTGCCTAAGGCTCCGGCGGGCTGCGTGCCCAGCTCAGGAGCCAGCAACGGCACAGGACTGTGTTGCCCTCTTGGAATGTACAATTGCTTGGTCTGAGCATCACCAGGAGCTGCTGGCATGGGACAGGGACCGAGCCTCCAGCCCAGCTCCACTGCCCAGGGCTGGCTGTGCCTCATCAGAGCACGTGAGTTCGGTCACACCTGAAAGGATCCCCCTGAACAGGCAGCGTGGGACCGACCCAGAGCAGCTGCGACTCTCGCATGAACTGTGTGTGGTGCTGATATGAAATTGGATACATTGATTAGTTTTTAAGTTTGTTTTTTAAATAAAAGTGCTCTCTGTTGCTCTGGCCTCATGGATCAGGACACCACTGACAGTTTTCAGGATCATTACATATTTGTATGAAGTGAATAACAATCTCTTCCCTCCCTCTTTTCCCTTTCCCTTCCCCTTCCTTCCTTTGCCCTTGTCCCGTTATGGTTGCTGTTGTGTTAAACATGAGATCAGGCAAACCCCAGAGGCCAGTTTACGCTTTTATGTTTTTGCAGATCTCCATCACAGATGGAATTTTTGCTGGTCATTTCCTGGAACCAACCCATTAGCAGGACAAACCAAAAGAAAAGAGGGCAGTGAAAACAAACCCCATGACAGAGACGAAGGAAAGAAGAATCAATAAACAAGCAGAGTTCAGTTTTCCACCGGGGTGGGATTTGCTAAGGGCTGGCTCACAATGACTTGCACCACGTAGTCCTTTGGGATTTTCAGCTCCTCCAGTTTCATTTTGTCTGCCAGGGGCCTGCCCGAGAAGAACCAGCGCTGGCTGCCCGGCTCCACTCCCTCCACGGCGTGCAGCCGCCTCTTCATGTGGTACACTGTGTCCATGCTGCGCACCACGAGTTTGAGGTCTTTGCCCGTGGAAAGGCGCAAACGAAGCTGGCATTCGTGCCCTGAATTGGGTGGGGGGTCAGGAATATCCAGAGTCTCCAGGTCGCCCTTCTCCTCTATCATGTTGATAGGTGGGGCAAGGCAGTACACGGGAAGCTGGTACCGGTTGCCCAGTTCATCGTAACACTCTGTAAGAGCACCTTTAGGAGAGAAGAGGAATAAAAATGAGTACCAATGCATGTCATATTTAACACTAAAGTGGTCACGCTGGGAAGCATTTACCCTGCTGTTAAACCACCCAAGCGACAAAGTCTGAATTCAGGCTTTAAAGGACCGACACAAAAATCTTCAACACTTCACCTTGTTTTCAGATGGAAAATTGAGGTTGAGTTAAAAGCATCCCCTGAAAACCAAACACAACCCTCCCTTCAGATAAACCAGGATAAACTTCAAAAGCAGAGATGAGGGATGATAATGTACTCCCATGTGTCATTTAAAAGAGGAATCTTTCTCTGCTATCACAGTCTGAGGTTCAGGACACACATGCACCCAGAAAATGTCACTTGGACAAATTCCATGAGGTTGGACCTGAGCTGTGAAAAGGCAAAAGACCACTGTGAAAGGAAGATTTTGTAACTTCTCAAACATCCAAAAATTGCTGAAATGGTTTCATACAGGACTCGTGTTTTAGTGAGCACTGCCAGAACAAACAAACACGACCACCCAAGTCAGACAACTCTGTGGCTCCGTAGAGAGTCACCACCACAGCGACAACACCCAGCACATACTTTATATTTGTAAAGCATCTATAACTCCCATATTCAAAGCCCTAAAGTTTCAGGAGTGATTTTTACTTCCTTAGACTCCTGAGAGGTTTCTTGGGATAATCTGGGTGTTTGTGTTCAAGGCTGCATGTGGCATTCCTCCTGCCCAGAATGGTACAGAGCACAGCACAGCTCACACTGAAGTATCAAAAACAAGCTGAATTTTTCACAGTGTGAGACAGACTTCATAAAATATATTTCAAGTGCTACCCTGGCAAAGCAGCAGCACATTTTTCATACCATTTTAAGAGTAAGAGAAGGCCAAAGCCAGAGCCCTGCTGCCTGCAATGATCTGGGAAACTGAGATGTTGAGGAAGCTGCTTCCCAAATCATAGCAGAAATCCCTTCTCACTGTGGTTAAAATCCCCACCTATTCACATTCCAAGCAAATGCTCCTCCCGTTTTGAATTTACCTGCTATAACAGATTTCCACATTGTTGCCCCTAGAGGGGGCACAGTCACTCGCCAAATTACCCATCCTTTCGGAGCTGGAAATGTTTGAAGAGGAGCCAAGTCCTTGAGCTACAGAATATTAAAAAACCTCTTTGACTCGGCAGTTTTGCACACAACAGCCAACTGCTCCTTGTTAGAAATGTAGGGGTTTTTTTTCAGTTGGGAGTTTTTTTCATGCTGACAGTGAGTTGTCTTAAACTTTGCTGTTTGATCAGCAAAATTTGTACAGTACAAAATTATAACTGGGGGATGTACTGTGTCACTCAGACCGCTGTAATGGCAGCCTCTTCAGCTGGAAATCCTTTAGACAGAAGCATAGTTCATGCTGATGCACACAGTGAACACCCTGGGCTAAAAGACCAATGTTTTAGGTACATCTACTGTTTGAGGCTTTTCTGTTTGTACAGGTAGCACCAAGGCATCTATGACCTGAGATTCAGCGAGAGAACAAAACAAAAAAGGAAATCCAGAAAAATGTAGTTATACTAACTCATTACAGTCTTGTATCATTTACAAATCTCAAAGCAAACCAGCTTTAACAAAACTATACTGGATCCATCCCCTTCATGGTTATTTGCCATTTGCAGAGTAAAGCCTGAAGTTCCACACTTCAGTTTTGTTTCACAATATTAATTTCATTCTGTACGCCTTATCTATTTGCTAAATGTCACAGTACTAAATTCTGGACAGAGAAACAAGCAGATGCAGTTTGCTACTAAAAAAAAAGTGAAACGCAAAATTTCAACAGCCTTTCAATTTAGCCAGAGCAGCTAAACTTGTACCTTTCTTTAAAAGCCACATATGTCAAAAAGAACGCTCCTACTTTAGAATAGCATATCAAAGAGTTCATTTTAAATACCATGGAGTGAGCTTGCTAAGGAATTTCTTCATCATTTATATCATTGCCCAGCTGAACCAACATCAAGGTCAAAGTATATGCTATAAACACCGGATTGCTTAATCATAATCAGATAAGCAATATTAAAATAAATCCTCTAAAACAGCAGCTAACTTGGAGGTCTGTATTTAAATGAAAAAAGACACCACAGAGGAAACCTCTTGGCAATAAAATCCCACAGTCCCATCCCAGGCTGAGAAACAGTTTATAACAAACTGTTAATGTAAGAACAGGTTACCATAAACCTCACCAGTAATCCCATTCTTCCACTCATACTGGAAAAATGGCCCTAAGCCTCTTAAGTCCTACATCCTGCCACTCAAGACCAGATATATTGATTAAAGTACAGGAGACAATTACTGTGATCAAAAGAGACTTGACAATGATATTCCCTCCTTACCAACACTCCACACCTCCTGAAGGCCAGGCCAGAGCTGCAAGGAGATGAGTAGGTGTTGCAGGTGGTGTAGGTGTTGGCCCTTGCCTCCAAAGCATCACAGAACCATTTACGTTGAAAAAGACCTTCAAGAACCTTGAGTCCAACCTGCGACTGGTCCCCACCTTGTCAACCAGACCGAGTGCAGCATCCAGTTGTTCCCTGAACACCTCCAGGGATGGAGACTCCACCATCTCCCTGGGCAGACCCTGCCAATGCCCTCTGTCAAGAAATTCCTCCTGATATCCAACTTCAACTTCCACTGGCACAGCTTGAGGCCATTTCCTCCTGTCCTGTCCCTTGATCCCTGGGAGAAGAGCCTGACCCCCACCTTGTTCTCCTCTCCTGTCAGGGAGTTGTGGAGAGTGAAAAGGTCTCCCCTGAGTCTCCTTTTCTCCAGGCTGAGCTGCCTCAGCTCTATCACAGCTGCTCCTCACAGGACTGACTCTCCAGACTTTTCATCTGGAGACACAGAGCCGTGCACGCACGTCCTGGTCCCCTTTAGCCACTTCGTGCCTGCTGGGTGTTACGAGGCTTTCTGTCAAGTGATCTTCGAAGTGCATCAGACTCTGCCAGAGTCTTCAAGATGTCATAAACAGCAACAAACTCAAACACAGCACATGAAGGGGTGTCACGCTGGTTGGAGCTCAACAGCGAAACGATGGTTGAACGTGTTAACAAGAGGCGTGGCGAGTGTGGGGCTATTTTAAGCAAGGAAGGCAAATGCAAGTTATTAGAGAGGAAGAGGGAAAGTGGTTGAATTACCCACAGCCACCGTGGCAAGGTCTTTCTCACCAGCCAGACGGCAGCTCTTCACTGAGGCATTCGCTGCAGCATCTCATATGCAGAGCAAAGTACACAGGAAATTAAACATCCCAACTAGAAAACCCTTCATAATTTTGCTGTTATAACCGAAAATCGTGTTTCTGATCCTTCTTTCAAGATACATCAGCTTGTACCATACAAGTTATCTAGCAGGAAGGAGCACTAAAAGAATGTCAAGGTTTTATGAGGAAACTGAGAAAAAAAAAAGATAAAAAATATTTTTTTCCCTAGTTTTTCCTGTTACTTAGGCAACCAGTGTCCTCACCAGTTCCAGCAAAGGAAGGATGCAGCTTCCCTTAAGCCAGAGAAGCAAAAGGCAATGCAGAGGTCTCACAGTTCAGGCAGGCAACCCTGTGCCCTCCCCTGCCACTGGCAGGCACAGTGCTCGGAACCGTGGAGGGCATCCATCCCTCAGCCCCCCCTTAAACTGATTTCCCCTCCCCTGCTTCCCTTGCCTTACTCACATCTCACAGACAGATGCTGCATCAGGCAACAGAGCAAGTTCAGATGCCAAAGCCCAGAGGGTGTGTTGGTACAGAGAATTTTCACTGCTGGATCATACAAAGCAAGCACATGAAAGGGGCAGATTCCAGGAGGAAAGCAGCAGGGAGGATGCATGGCAGGCAGCAGGTCTAGGTGGAAGATTCTGTACTGGGTATGAAAGATCAAGACTTTGTAAAAAGATCTTACAACAATATTGAGAGGACAAATGAAGCGTATCAATACTTGATATACTTAAGTATTCTTTGTGTATTTAAATGTTCCTTTAGATGTGAACATGACTTCCATAAACCTGGATTCAAAACAACCCTATTGCAAGAGAAATAACTGCCTTTGGGGAAAGCCAGAGGCAGAATCAACCAATGAACCAACCCACCCACTCAAACCCTATCTCCAACTTTCTACTGTTCAGAATTTAGGTGCCATGGTTCAAGATCTAGGAAGTGCTTTGAGGTCTCATTGACTGATTCATTACTCTGAAAATTTCCCAGTTAAAAACTTACAGTGTCAAACAGGCTCTAGATATCAGGAAATAATCAGATACTAGGAAAAGGTTTTTCCCCCAGAGGGTGCTCGGGCACTGACCAGGCTCCCCAGGGCAGTGGCCACGGCCCCAAGGCTGCCAGAGCTCAGGATGTGTTTGGACAACCCCCTCAGGCACAGGGTGGGATTGCTGGGGCGTCTGTGCAGGGTCAGGGCTTGGACTTTGATGATCCCTCTGGGTCCCTTCCACTCACGTCACTTCTTTGATTCTGTGATTCTAGAGTCATTCAGTATTGATGCTGCCACAGAGTTAGGGAACTAACTTCATAGGCTCAATTCAAGTAAGACAGAAAAGAAGATACAATGCTAAAACCACAACAGATGGGATTTTAATATTTCAAAAGTAATACCTCACTTGGAGAGTGAGGAATTCTGGAAGATGCTGCAAGGCAGAGCTTCTTGTTGGTTGCTATCCAGGTAGGAGACAGCTTGAGAATTTCAAGGGGAAAAATAAGCAGATGTGATTATCAAGCTTAAGGAATTCGAACATTTTGAAATTAATTGCCTTGCAGGCCACAAAAACTTTGTTTTACTAAGATTATTAGGATGGAAATATTTCACAGGACTGGTAAGGGAAAACACTAAAAAAGAGCTGGGAAATATGACTTGCACTTCTAAGGAGTTCAGAGCTTGGACTTGTCCTTCTGCACAAAGAAGGACCAGCAATTTAAGAGACCTAAGTGATATGAAGGTAAACTTTTGGAAGAGTTATTAAGTTAGGCATATATGACCACACTTACCTGAAAACACAAAAAATTTAAATGGCATTTTGGCATTTCCTTAAAGCTGCACCCCATTCTCTTCAGAGAAAAACAGTAAATTTCTTGTTTTCTGGTCATGAGGTGCCTTCTATTTGTTTAAGCTTTAGAGCAGTTTTGAGGAGGATTGTTCAGAAACACACGAAACTTAAAAACTGAGCAGATTTCCATCTCTTCTTCCCTTCTACCAGACAGACTTGCTTCAGGAAAAAAATTAAGACAACACAAAACAAAATCTAGCATTGCAATGAGACTAAGCTAATTTAAGGAGCCTGAGTGTCTGCGTATAGCACATTTGCCCAAGGAACAGCTGGTTCATATTTTTTTTCCTTACTGAAAAACTCCATTCCAAACCAAAGCTGAGCCTGGATTGCTGAATAAATTTGCAATAGTAGAGCTTTCACCTGTACACTATTGATTTGAACCCAGTATAGATCAGTATTGCCTGAAATTAATTACAAAAACAAAGGGGTTGTCTTCTGGGTCTTACAGTACAGCAGTTCCTAGAGAGCAATGACTGAGGCAGAAAAGCTGAGCTATCTCTTCCATCTTTATTAGTCCTTGATTCCTGGTCACAGCTGGGAAACACAAGATCTTATAAGGAAAAAACCATGTACTGACGTCAACAGCACGCGAGAGCGGTGGAGGGTGACTTTGAGCAGAACGTGAACAAGGGAGACAAACAAGTGCAAACATGCAGTGGTTTGTTCCAGCTCACCTACAACCATCACAAACCGGGAGGAGTTAGGAGAAAAAAGCTTTTTCCTGACTTAATAATGACCCAAACAGCTCAATGCTGCACTTACCAACAGTGGCTCTCCTGTTTTCCGCAGGGCATCGCGTGGGAATACTCGTGCAAGCCTGTGCCTTGCACCACGTACAGAGAACAATAAAGCAGCTGTCATAATTAATTGTGTGGATGAAGCACGTGATAATAAACCACACATATAATCCCCCTCCCATGTTTCTTCCACACTAAATTTCCTTGAGTTATACAAATTTAAACTACCATAAAGCTACCAGACAAAGGTACAAGCCTGTCTCCTAAGCCACAGCACAACTGCTTATACAACACAGCTCTGCTCTCATCTTCAGCCTCCCTTTATAATAAAGAACTTATTCTAGCTTCCTAAAGAATGGGGTTTGGAGATAATGAGTATTAAGCATTTAATAATTCTCATTTCAAACTGAAAAACAGCTCTTCCACTATGGGAACATTATTGGTCTGGCTCAGTTCCACAATGGAGAACAATTCCCAGAGCCAGCAGGAGATCCCAGTGCTTCAAGAGCTGCTTGGTGAGCAGGGACCAGCTCACTCCTGCTTGCAGCAACTGGCACAAGACAGATGGGAATTGTGCTTGATGAATTACAACAAAAGAAAGGAGGAGAAAATAAAGAGACTCTGCTACTGTCTTTGTAATTCTCTCATCCTGTTCTCTACCAAGAGAACTGCCTTATAGCTGGTTCCATCAGCTATTGCACTGCTCGTGCTCACCTCCACACTTGGATGTTCTTTAGAAAACTCAGCTCACCTGGGCTCCAAGACCCCTGATAAAACAATACACATTCAGCTGCCTGAAAAGGATCAGCAAGGCAATAACCCGAGATGCACTTACAGCAGAACTTACACAGACTCCTGAGGTCCCTTCCAACCTCAGTGATCCTACCTAGATGCTTTTGCTGCGATCACAGAACAGCTGGGGTTGGAAGGGACCTCTGGAGATCATCCAGTCCAACCACACCCGACAAGGCAGGGTCACTTACAGCAGGCTGCACAGGAACACATCCAGATGGGTTTGGAATGTCATCAAGTCATGGCACCTCTTACAATAAGTTTCCCCATCCCTTTCCTCAGAGGCTTTTGTCCCAATACTAACTCTAGAACAGACGGATTCATTGATGAGTTGTTTTTTAGCCAAACGAAGCTTGATAAAGTCCATTATGTATTAATGCCTGGTAGTTGTCATGTTAGCATTACCACATGTACTGCCACTTCTATATCCTTCTAAAACTTGGATCTAATATTGCGTGAAGGTAACAGCTTGCAGGAAATATTACATCAGGGTTCAAAGATGACAAATCATTTTACTAATTAAGTATTCATCTACTATTCTGCTTTGCATGTCATTAAAATAGATGCCTGTCTAGACAGGCCTCAGATTAAAAAAAAAAAGAAAATCTGGTTGGTAAAGGAGGTTCTGTGTATACCCTCCTCATTTACATATGCTGTTCTCCATTATCCACCTTCTTAAAGAGGGTGGGGGGATTTGGAGAAAAAAGAGAAAGTAGCATATCACAATCACCTGAGCCTGTATTGTATCCCAGTGATTAAAGTCAGCAGGTTGCCTGTTCAGTGTGAGGCTGCACAGAAGTTGAACTCAGATTTAAAGAAGTTGTCAATGCCTTTGTTACCATTGAAATTTTAAGTAGTCTGTTGTTCCCAGATACAGAGAGTGAACATCTAGCACTCAGCATCCCAAATCCTATGACTAACATGGTTAAAATGGAAAACCAAATGGGAGGTTAAAAAAAAGGTTTAGAGAGATTTTCCTTTTTCTTGCCAACCACAGACTTGAGCAGTTTTTGCTCCCTTTGCAGGTCTACAAATTGCCACGTCTAGCCATTTCTCAAACACCTCCAGGGGTGGTGACTCTACCACCTCCCCACGCAGCCCCTTGCAATGCCTGACAACCCCTTCTGTGAAGAAATTCCTCCTGATGTCCAACCTGCACCTCCCCTGGCACAGCTTGAGGCCCTTTCCTCCTGGTTGCCTGGGAAAAGAGCCTGACCTCCCCCCCACCCCTGGCTACAACATCTTTTCAGGTAGTTGTGTAGAGAGAAGGCATAGTCTGACCATACTAAACCCATGGATTGAACAGGGGGATGTTCAGTGAGCACAGCAACTCAAGCTGCTCCACCTCTGTTTGCATGACCGTGGGCAGTGTGCTCAACCTTCAAACAATCCCTGCCAACCACAGCGCCCACTTTGGGCAGCAAAATGGTATTTGAGACAGTTTAATCTGAGCTTGAAGTAGCTCTGGATGGAAATGTGGTGTGAGAGAACACTTATTATAGCTCCAGCCCACAGAGCCGTAGAGATAATCCTTAGACTGAGCATGAAAGCAAATGTTGGCTTTTATGGAGCGCAGAGAGGTCTCACATCGGTTTGAAATGAGAACAAGATGAGAGAAACTACTGTATAAGACTAAACAAAAAAATTTCCCCACGACCTACCTATATGCAACAGGGGATAGAAAAGCACAGAATGACCTAAACAAAGGTTTGCCCTGTACTGTTTTGTTCTTTCTGGTCCCAAACTTGCCTGCATCCCCGTGCTGCCATTCAAAGACCTGCTAATGAGCGTGGAAGTCATTCATTTGCATGCTCAGTCTCCAAGGATAACCAGCAAAAATGTTAGCGGCTCCAGGGAGGTCAAGAAAACTGACACAATCCCACATTAGTACCCACATTCTAAAATAAAACTACAACACAAGGCTGTTTAAAGCTGTGGGGGTGGAGGGGATTAAAGGAGGCTACAGGAGAGATTTGAAGCAACAGAAGACTGCAGCACTGCTTTATGCCATTCAATGTGCTCCTCACCTACAAGGTGCTGTTCCTTCAGAGTGACCTTATTTATAATAAAAAAGAGAAAAAAGTATTGATTAAACATAAAGGTAGAAGACTGCACGTTAGTCAGTGCTGTACCACGCCCTCAATGTGCACAGAGCAGAGGCTATGGGGATCTGCACAGATGGTGAGAGCCTGAAAAGGTTAAAAATTCAAGGCCCTGCCGCAGCTATGACCTTCTATAAAAATCTTACTTGATCACCTGGGAACCATTAGAGGCACCACTGAGATTTCATTATTTCTGTAAGATGTCTAGTAGTCAAAACACGTATGGAAACACAGTTCATTTTGTTGCAAGTTTTCTTTGCAGTAGCAACTGCAAACCAAACACTGCTTACTCTGGACTAGGCTCAGACGTGTATCAGCAGAAAAGCAAAGCCCACTGGGCTTGTCGGTGATAACTGTCAGCAAAAAGCAACTACCAGCTCCGGGTCCAAACAAACTCCGGAAAAAAATGAAACTTCTTGGAAATCAGTAATTTTCCAGAGGTCAATCTGCCTGTAACACACTTTCTGCAGCGCAGTGATGACATGAAGTTACCATCCCGAGGGATTTATTGATGGAGGCTACAGGAGGCTTAAAAGTACTGAAACACCTCTAGTGAGCATTGCACTTGCTGTCTGTGACACACCCCAGGCAGGGCTTTCCTTTACCTGCCTCTAAAAGGTTGCCAGGCTAAAGGGAGAAGCCTTCTGTGACTCAGATCCTTCTGACCATAATAACCATTTTGCCTTCATCTTGCAGAAAAGTTACCATCTTCCTATTATTTAAATACCTGAAGCCCACACAGTAAATGATGACAAGTGTCACAGTCACTACCAGCTGGAGATCATGGAGGAGGTGGAGCAGGATGGGCAAGGAGCAAGTGAGACACCCACGGTCTGGCTGAGCCCCTCACCAAACTGAGACACTCTGGAGGACACCAATTGCATCAGGAACACCAAGTTTAGCACAAAACATGGTCAATTACAGTAGCAAGCAAAACCACTACTGGAGAAAACTTTTTCACGCAGAAGGCAGCACCGAGGGGGCTCTCACAGGCTTACACTGGAATTTTCAGTGAGGAATAAATTTTGAACACTTCATATTTCTTTTTCTCATTTTACTAGCAGACAGCGAGGCAGATGAAGCAGATACCCAGTTTCTCTGCTGTAAGCAGCCAATGATGGAGTAAATGTCCACTCCTGGGAAATATCTAATAAACTAGACATCATGTCCTGAACACTATCAGATACCAGAGGACTATTATTCACTTGAACCAGACATACTCCTGTCTGGAACATCTGCAATGCACAGATCAACAAGCAGCTTCTTATTTGAAGAATTTGAGATGTTCATTTGTCATGGAGTCCAGGTTTATTTTCAGTCATTATGTACGGTAAGTTTTGGTCTGTTGCTTTGGTTTTGTTGTGCCTTTTTTTTTTTCTTAAGGGAGTTACCTGCAATTTCCTGGTCACACATTAATAGCTAAAAAAAAAAACAAAACGAAAAAAACAAAAACCAAACAAGGCAGTTTTGCAAACAGTGTTGCACCAGAAAAGGCAAACTGAAACCAAAGTCAGGAAACAGACAGGCAAGTGCTACAGGGGAAAAGACTTGAGAAGAGCCCAGGCAATTATGCTGACAAAGCTCCTCAAAATACCTTTCAAAAACCAAGAGCAGAAGTTGAAGATATTTAAGGAAAACAACTGTAGGATGTAGCCCTAAGTAGGGTTTTATTTCAAGGGCTGAATGTTTCCAACCTGCACTTAGATATATAAATATTTCAGCCAGTCACAATTGCTTTACATCTGGATGATTTGATTCAACACTCCATTTGAAGAAAACATGGAAATTCACTATCCCTCAGAAAGGATGCTGCACATCTATTTTAAAAATATTAATCACAAGCAGAAATGAGGGAAAGCATCATCTTAATTGCAGCTCTCTGCACTGAAGAGGCTGTTGAGAAAACAAACTGTGTTTCAAGGTTAGAAGGAAACCAGTGAAAGCACAACAGGGTAGCACGTCCTTCCCTGGAACCAACACAGCATTTCCCAGGAGCATTTCCCAAGGCATTTCCCAAGAGCAATAAGTCATTTTTCCAGTTGTGCTGGCTCAACGATGGACACACAAAATGCTGAGAATCACCAAGGCAAGAGAGCAGCAGAGGAGGAGGCGCTGCCACCCTGCCGAGTGCCTCCCAGCACCCACTGGGAAGAGGGATGGAGCAGGTTTAATTCAGTGTCCAAGCAGGGAGCACACAGCCTGGAGCCACTGGTTGAGGATTCCTAATTTAGATGAAATCTTCTAACCAAAAAAGCAATTACTGTGCCTGAGCTGAAGTGAAACAGCCAGAGCATTTCAGAGATTTCTCAGCAGCAGGAGGCACTTTCTGAGGACAGAGACGGCAGCGGGAGTGTGCGCAAAGCTGCTCCATGACATGGATTTTGAAGATGAGTTGGTCTCCCCCAGTGCTTGGCAGGAGCCCAGAGCAGGAGCCCATCCAGCACTGGATGGCAGCACTGCTTTTCCCACTTGTCACAGCCTCGTGCTGCGTCTGTGCTTCAGAGCAACACGATGGATGATGAGACTGGAAACACCACAGTGGCCAAACTTGACGTGTGCACCACCAAAACTGGCACTGCAGTCCTCACCTGGGCGGGCAACCCTTTGCCAGGGTATCCATCAGGGCTGTGCACTCACGGAGGCAGGAAAATCTTGAAACAGGCTGGGCAGAGTCTTGTGAAAGCTTCACTCAATGTATTCACTAATCATTTCAGTAAAGTTAAGCCTACGGAGCGAACTTGACGTCAACGACTCTTAAAAATAGGCACTGATGTGTAGAAGAAAAAAATCAAAATACAAGTCCTCTCCTAATGCACACACATCCTCAGTGCCAGCAGCAGCTAGTCTGGTTCCTTGCAAGACATCAGCAATTCTGGGTTTTAATCCCTTACTTTTGTTATTTTTTTTTAAACTGAAGGAAAAACGAAACAGAAAAAAACATCTCTCAAACTAATAACTGCTTTCTCCTGAGCAGAGTTTAGTAAAAAATCCCAAAGCCAACCAAACACAAAAAGCAACAAACTAGTAGGCTGAACTGTAAATTTTATGATATTCTCTACAGAAAGGTTTTAGTTTCCTTAACTTTTACAGTTTGCATTCTCATCTCAGTACTACTGCTGATCATATTGACAGCGACGCTTTGATAGTCAGACCTCCCAAAGCTTTCATAACTCTGCTGAAATCTAAAATTAGACAGCCAGTCACCAAAATACCATTCACTACCCTTTTAAAGAGACAGACAGAGAAACCTGACCGAGTGTTCTGTATCCTCACAGAAAAACACATCGTCCAACACTGTTTCACATGTGTGCAGTTAATGTAATCCATAAAAAAAGACAATTTTCAATGACAATTAAAAAGTCTCTCCAGACGGATAAGCTACTGAGAAAGCAATTCCTACAGCCTTAAACCCCAGCAAAGGCTAAGCAATGAATTCAGTCATTTGCAGGAGAGTAAGAGAGAAAAACCACAAAGACCTTGTGGCTTAAGGGGCAGCAGTTCATAGGGGATTCAATTTAAATGCTAAAGATGCCACAGCAAAATTCACTGTACAGGTTCCCTCAATCACAGATTCATCAATACAACAGGTAAGTCCAATATTGCCATCACACAAAAAGCACTGCAAAAATTACAGAGTTACACTACTGGAGCTACTTATTTTACAGGGGATATACATGAAATGGTCAGTTTTGAACATCTACTGTACCATTTTGTTGTAGATATTTCTGAATTACTGTACAAATTTAAATGCTAATGCTTGGCTTGCTGGGCTGTGATCACAAACTGCTGTTCTTGCTGAGTTTTTTGTCAACATAAAATAACATAAATGGAGTAAATAAATGGAGTTTCTCATCAACATAAAAATGGAGTTTTCAACACAGCAGAAGCTAACTTTATTTATTGACTAATATTGAAAAGTGCTAAAAACACCCAGAGAATCCAAACCTGGTCAGTCAGGAGCACGTGAACCCTGCACCAAGATGCAGCTGAGCCCTAAGGGACAGCAGGTCCATGATGTAACATGGCCTTTTAAAAAACAACAGGCTCAGAAATCCCAGCACACACAATAGGGAGGTGATGCACAGAGGGATGCAGGACTTCAGGCACAGCCATTAAAAGCTGCTCTTTAGTGCAGGGAAATGTTAGGCCCAAAGGCAGCAAATATCACAGAATGATGCATAGTTACAGCTCAGGAAGAAATTCTTAATGTATGGTCAGGCATTGGCAGGGGCTGCCCAGGGAGGCGGTGGAGAGTCCCCATCCCTGGAGGTGTTCAAGGAACAACTGGACGTGGCACTCGGAGCTCTGGTCTGGGTGACAAGGTGGGGATGGGTCACAGGTAGGACTGGATGATCTCAGAGGTCTTTTCCAACCTCACTGATTCTGTTTGATTCAATAGGGAGAAAAGAGTTTTGCTGAAATTAGGAATTTGTGTCTAGACTGGGGAGGTGAAGCATGCCATGCTCTCCCCACACTGCTGCAGTTGGCTTTGAGGTTTTATTTTTGTTTGGGAGGTTGTTTGTTTGTTTTTTTTTGTTTGTTTTCTCTAACCTTTCACCCAAAAGGGAAAAAAACACTATTCACAGCAAGAGCATTTCAGTAATTTCACTTACTTTTCCCCAGCAGTTAAGTTAAATACTCACATCCCCACTTTTCACAGTCTCAAGCGTTGCACACAGTAAATGTGACAGTTGTGCTTGTACACAAAGAGCCAGCCCTGCAAGGCTGCTCACTGTAAAATCCTGCTGGGAGCCACAGGAGCTGTGCTTCCTTTATCATTCAAACAGCATTAAAAGAGTTAAAACCAATATCCTGATAACTCTGCTACAGCAGATTAAGCGTCCATCCTGAAATTTAAAAACTCCACTTAACCCTAGACAGATTGCAATTAATATTAACTACACTCAGGACAAGTCCAGCTCAACACTAACATTTGGTGCAGATCCTAATAAAATACTACACACTCCAACATCTCCTGTTTGATAGCTGAGAAGTATGTAAAACTGTTCTTCATTAAATTTAAATGGACTCATTAATAAAATATGGAGAATGTGCTACTTTAAGACATCAGGAAAAAAAGTATAAATTGGCGATAACGTTATTTCTATTTTTAAATCCATCCCACAGAGTCACCCAAGATAGATGAGAAGTGCTAAGCCCATCCCACAAGCTTATTTATTTATTTAATACTTCTTACATGCTATTTTTAACTGCAGAAGACAGCAAAAGGCATCCATTAGAAAAATTACACTGGTTAGAGCCTTTCTCACACAGATTAGACAAGTGAGATATCTGACTGCACACAGTCTTAGAAGTGACGTGATTTCCCCCCCTCACTTTCCTATAGGATTCTGGAATAAAAAAGCAATTTTATTTTTGCAGTATCAGCTAAGCCCAAATCTCTCTGTGCAAAATCTGTCTCTGTCAGTCCTTACTCCTCAGCCCTCTCCTCTCACTCCTCCACTTCTTGCAAGGTTTAATTTTGCCAGGAATATAAGGCTTGAACACACACAACGTTACCCTACAGGGACAGTAAAATGTAGATATAGGTTTTAGTTTGGGTTTTTTAAGCCTCTGTTGTACACATAGAAAACAAATGAGAAGAAATGCCACAGTCCCCTGCTATTGCATCATTTTGCAGACAAGCTGATCCTTTGGGAGAAGAACAAATTAGTCAAAAATCTTTCATTTTATTCAATAGAGTTAAAGGAATTTAGCTTAGCTGATGCTGGTTTTTCTTAGGAATCAAGATTCTTTGGAGAGCTAAGAAATCAAAGGAAGAATATCCTTTGATTCCAATCACAAATACAAATTTCTGCATACAAAAATGCCAGAGCTACATTGCCAAATTATTTATTTAAGGAAAAAAAATCTTATCTTGATTTCTACACATCATCTTCCCAAATAATTGCTTTGTTTGAGGACATAGAGTGTTTTCCTGCACAATGTGAACAGCACATTTCCCTTTGCCTCATATGGGAAGGAAAAATGGTAAACTGCAAGATGTTCTGGCATTCTCGAGTAGTTTCGACCGTGGTTTCTGGTGCACCAGAAGACAAAACTGCACGTTGACATTTACCTTTTATTTCAGGAGGCATTTTGATTTGCACAGAATCACAGAACTGTTACCGTTGGAAAAAGCCTCCAAGAGCATCGAGTCCAACCTGCGACCCATCCCCACCTTGCCAACCACCACAGAGCTCTGAGTGCCACGTCCAGTTGTTCCTTGAACACCTCCAGGGATGGGGACTCTCCACCACCTCCCTGGGCAGCCCCTGCCAATGCCTGACCACCTTTTCAATGAATAAATTCCTCCTGATGTCCAACCTGAACCTTTCTGGCAAACCTTGAGGCTGTAACTTTCATCTTAACTTTGCTTACAGATGACAGACCCTGACCCGGATGTGTATTTGATGCCTGGTCAGGTAAAGGGCTACAGACAATAAAAAGGGTATAAAAGATTCATTTTAAAAGTGACAGCAGTCCCCTGCCATGCTCTGGGTCCCCACACAGAGCCCAGACAGGGTGCCAGGACAGACCATGCCATGCTGGGCACTGCTCAGCAGTTCCATGGGCAAAACCACGGGGATAGGTCAGGTAGGCACAGACTGGACCCTAATGCAGACACTGAAGCTGAATTTCTTCACAGGTATTTTCCCTTCTTTCCAAACTTTGCCAAAAATGAGCTTTTTGTAAACAAAACCACAGAGGTTGTTGGTGTCACTCAAAACAAGGACAGTTTATTTGTTCTACCTGCCTAGAGAAAAGCTCAGTTTGCTGAGAAAAAGCATTACTGAGCCCACGAATAGAAGGCTTTTATTCATAATCTATTCAGACTAACAATGCTTCATGGCTAAGAAATACTTGAATTTCTAAGAGAAGTAGCTTCCTCTGTAGTGAAAGATCACACTGCATGGAGAACTATGCAAACAGCTGATTCACGAGACAAGTGTTGCAAGCAGAAAGTTGAATAAAAAGCACGTAATGCAATTTCGTGGGTACACAAATCACTAGTAAACTCGAGAGCCTGGACAAAAATTCCAAATATTCTCTGTGTTTGGAATTCAGCCTCAAGCCAGGCCAAGACTGGGCAACAGAGCCTCTGATACAACTTTGATTCCTCACTTATTCCTGAAATACTCTGAATATTCTGCACATGAGCCTTAGAAAACAGATTACAGCCTGCCAGAAGTAGGCAGGACCCCAAGCAAACTCCTGAAAAGCCAAATTTACAAGTTCATGTACTTCTTACCCTTTAAGTGTTACATTCAATGACATTAAAAGGGCGATTTCCAGGGCATGGTATCCATCCTACAGTCTCAAGATGCCCAAAGTTGCCCATCCTGGGAAGTGTCCAAGGCCAGGCTGGATGAAGCTTGGAACAACCTGGTCTAGTGGAAGGCGTCTCTGCTCATGGCAGGGGGTGGGACTGGATGATCTTTGAGGTCCCTTCCAACCCAAATCATTCTCTGATTCTGAATTGAGTTACCAGCACAAGTTCAGATTTTTGCTTGCAAAAAGAACCTTCTGGGATTTAGAAATATGCTTATAAAATCTGAGCTTAATAAACAGTTACTCAAGAAACTAGGAAACATTATTTTCAAAATTTGGGAGCCCTGAAACCATACATTACACATCCACCCTTCTTGTGAGACACACAAGGGACTCCATCTCAGAAACCAAAGACAGATTTAAACTGCCAGGTAGGGTTAAACTGCTTAAACTTTTCCACTTGAATAAAATCCTCCTGCACAGTTACAAGTTGCTATGTCACTCTAACAAGAGGCAGCAGAGACCTAACACGTCAAACAACTTCTTTGCGTGACTTGATGCCATAAATTTAATGTTTCCCCTGAAGTGCTGTTCATAGGCACACACGTGCAACATGTAACTTGAATACATAAAATCCAGGGCCACCAAAAAAACTCAATAATGGAGTCTTGTCAAATTCCATAGCCACATTAAAAAAATTATATCCCTCTTGCTGCTCATTATTCAAATTTCATTTATTGAGAGAATTATTTTCTCATGTATGGCCACAAGGAGACTCAGACTTCATTGAAGGGGAACATTCCCACACTAAAAGACAATTTTTTGAGGTTAAGCTGAAGCCTGATGTGAAAGCAGCTCACATCAGCAGCGAGAGACCACAGCAAAAGGGAACATGCATTTTGTTAAACCTTCCCCATATATAACATTGAGCTTTCCTGACATCTACTATTTATATTTTAGCAACTAAGCAAAACAATGCAGTGATTTCCTTAGGTCTGCAAATAAGCAGTCTCTGAGATATTAGTTATTTCCATTTATGTAAACAGTGACTTATTATCAGTAACTTCAGCCCCCTCTCACCTATACAATTCCCTCCAGCTCACAAGCTGTCTGAACACCCAGCTGCTCCTGGGACATTTTCAGCAATGTAGGTGTTTTGGACGGACAAAAATCCAGCACTGTTATCAAAATACGAGTAGAATATTCTGATGTTTTCTGGACACAGCATAAATATAATATGCTATTTAAAATATATTATTGATACAGAAAATGAAAAATCCTTGTAGGCAATTTCAGATTTCCAGATTCTGATCCATTCTATGAACTTGTGCAAGTAAAAAAAACACAGATGGAAAACACAGACACAAAGAAGTCTTTTGATACCAGTTCCAGATGAGATAACTTGACTCCTTTCGTCCTCTGTTGAAAACCACATTGGCCTGTAGCAGAGAAATTATTTTTCCTCTCTCTAATAACTTGAGCCTGGGATATGTCAGACCTCCAACAGGTCTGTCAGAGAGGAGACTTGAGATCTCCTCTGCATCAGCAAGTTCTGGAGATAATTGACAAATTCCTTTTTAAAACTGACTGCTACAGAAACCATTTCCATATGTGTAACTCCCCTCGACAAAAACTCCTTCAGTATCAGTTAAATGCAAAACACAAACCTCCTTGAAAACAAACAATGATCTGGAGGACCACAACAGACCACCCAGGATATGTTGCAGCACTGGAAGTTTCCCCTTCTTAGTGATGTTTCAGAGATCCTGATTGTTCAACAGGAGTGGGAGAAACAACAAAATATGCCACAACTACCAGTAATCTTTCACACCTTAATATGGGAAAAGACAGAGGGATCCCCAAAACCACCCTTTCCAACCTAAATACATCCATCCACTGTGACTTTTAAGGAAACTGAGGTCCTAAACACCACCAATAAAAGAAAAAGGAAGTAAAAAGGCACTATAAGTAGTCAATCTCACAAAGACTATTTACCCTAAAAAGCAAACCCCTGGATCTTCCAAATCACCCCTTTGTTTCTTCCCAGAAGATCCCAGTCAGCACATAAATAATGTTTTTTATACATGCCAAGAACAAGTTCATTATTTGGTGCAAGGCTCTTCATGTCCCTTCTGGAAAAGGCGACACCAAGCAGAACCTAATCAGGGTTTATTCTGCTCCTGTCTAGTGTGTTCTGTTATGGGGTGGTAGGTGATTACTTTTTTTAGTGTGGATTGCTTTTCATGTGGGATTTTTTGGCTGGGTTTTTTGGGTCGGTTTTTCGTTTGCTTGTTTGTTTTCTTTTCTTTTCTTGCATTGTGTGGGCATTTTTTTGTTTGTTTTAAATTTCATTCAGATTATTTCAAGTTACCAAAGGTACAAATCCATTGAATTATTATTATATTTTAAATAGAGAACTTGAACTGCATTTCTACTAGGAATAAAGGGAATTGATCAATTTCAGATTGGTGGAATGAGAGAGAATATAGCTTGGGAAAAACCCCGTAATTCAGAACAAAAAAGCAAAGGGGAAAGCACCCAAAAGAAGTGCTTACAGTTTATCTCACACAAGACCCAACAGCAGATTGCCAGCACCAAATTTTTCGGAAAATTTTTCATACTCTTCAGAAGAGAAACTTTAAGAAACCTTAATAGTTCAAGTGCCAAAGAAACCCATAAAATCAGGAGGGGGGAAAAAAATCTACTTCTTTACAAAGGGAAGCTGGAAAACCGTTATGAAAATTGTGCCTTTGAGCATCCTGGTGTTTCAAGAGATTAGAGGAAGTCCCAAGTGTTGCCTGTAAAGGTCAGACATAAACTGTTCATTATCCCATGCACCAGATCATACACTTGAATTGAAGCACCTACAGAATGGCAGATTGTTTTGGTCCCTCCACACACTAATACGATTCTGCTTTGAAACACCAAATAGGAAGACGTACATACTAAAACACGGATATTTTAAACTACTGCATCCACACCTCAACTGATTTTCAGCTTAAAAACATATTTTTCTTAACCTGCCGTCACCGTTCTCAGAGGCCACATCCACGTCAGCCAAACCTACCATGTGGTAGTGTTATGTTTGCACCATCAATGATTGCTTGTGCCAGTTCGTGATCGTTGCTCTCGAACGCATGAGCGGCAGCCTTGAGGGCGTCCCAAATCTCCTTGCGACCTTCGAAAGCTGGCGCCGTGTCCCAAAACTCATCCCTCTTACTGCGCAACTGGCCGTCCGTCATGGGGTAATCGCTTTTCCATTTCGGTTTCTCTTTCTTCAAGGGCTGATTACGACCGAGAGCAACTGTGGGGGAGAAAGACGAAGGGAAATTAATAAAAATAACAGCACAAAATAACTCAAGTGCCCTTTGGTTATTCTGTATAGGAGCTACAGCACTAAAATTCACTTCGAGGCAATCCAAACCCTTTTTGTTCATCTCTGAGGCATCACTTCCCTTCTCCTAAACTCTGAGTTGGTTTGACCTCTTTGAAAAATTGAGGAGAAACTTCTGCTTGCTGATTTCACCTGGAAATCCAGGAATCCATCAGGCTTTAAAAAGTGGTTACCTCATTCGCGACAAACAAAAGCATTTGTTTCATTTCAACTACAGCTATTATGAGGAACAGCCAGTTAAGATAATAACATCGGCAGAAAGATGGTAGATTAAAGCTCCCTGCTCACTTTAAATTCCAGCACTGCCAAGACTGTTCTAAACCATTCTCTTTCATTTGTGTGAGTAAAGGATTATTTCAACTTCTGTTGAAAGGAAAAGGAAAAAGAAGAGATCAAACTTCAGTGCACATTGGGAAGAATTTCATCCTGCAAGAGTTAAAACTCCATTTCCTTTTCCATTTTCTGTCTCCATTTCCAAGTCCCCTCCTTTCAGGGGACCCTTTGAGAACAGTATGGGGAAGAGAGCAGTGACAAACCACAAACAGTTCTCACCCACAGCTCAATACCACAAAGCCTTGAATACAACAAGGTTAAATGTCTCCAGGGGAAACGAAGTGTCCTTCGACAGTTAAAACTAAATTCAGGTGTGTTTCCAGCTAAAAAGAAGCAGCCCCTCCTGGGACAGGGAACAGAAACTGGGTTTCTGTGGTCATGGTTAGTTACTGAATGCTCCTGAAACACAGGAAAGCTGCACAGGACTGGTCAGTTAAAGGATCCCAGCACAGAGGATGCTGGAGAGTGAACTCCATGCTCTCCATGAAGGGCCTTTGCTGGCCCAAGAGAGCAGAGGAACCCCAGCTGCCATCAGGCCAGGGAAGGATGAAGAGATGGTGTCTTTCACCTCCCATCCACATTACCAAGGCCAAGTTATCTCTTTCAGGAACAAGACACCACAGCTGCCACGACATCAAAGCTTGCAGAGCAAAGCTGCTGCTTATCAGGTGCTCCTGGATAGTCTGCAAGGATGGGAGAGCAACAGGACAAACAAGGGTTTAAATTTAGAATTCTGTGTTCCATGCACATCCTTAGAGATAAGAAAAGTTTCCTTTCTCAAAACCCTCTTATTTTTCTGGGAGAAAGTCGACAATAGCTGACAAAAGCCTTCATTTCTGTCCTCAATCTTACTCTAGTTGGTTTTCAATGGAAGAATAGTATACTGTCCAAATATTTTTCATAGTCCTTAATCTAGATTTAGGCTCTATCTCTGCAGTTAACTTCAAACTGTATTTATGGCCCAGAGTGTGCGTGTGGGCGAGGGACATGACTAAGTGTCAATATATCATAAATGCTCGATTCAGTTAATCTGTAACATTTTGCAAACACAATATTTAATTCAAATATTCCTTCTCCTTCCTTGATGGCTTTTTTTTTTTCCCCAGAGATGCACTCAGCTGTGCTCAGAACAGCCCTCAATACCGAGCACCGGCTCTCAGGGCTGACCATCAGTGCCTGGTGTTGCAGCAAGGCATTGAAACTTCACACAGGCTTTAAGGAGACTGAAACCTACACACATGAGGTTCAGCCACACACCCTTATACAATCTGGCTCCCTATGACCACAGAATTATCCACTTCACTTCATAACTCAGAATGACAGACCTGAGATGTAAGTCACTGAAAATACGATTTTGAAAAGAATTTCTGATAGCAAGGTGACATTGCCAACTATGCAAAAGCATGAGCCTTCTGATTAGAAAAAAACACAGCAGAACCAAAGAATGGCCTGGGTTGGATGGAACCTCAAAGATCATCTAATTCCACTCACTACCATGGGCAGGGACACCTTCCACTAGACCAGGTTGCTCCAAGCCCTGTCCAACCTGGCCTTGGACACTTCCAGGGATGGGGCAGCCACGGCTTCTCTGGGCAACCTGGGCCAGGGCCTCCCCATTCTCATAGGAAAATCTTTTTTTTTTTTTTCTAATATCCAATCCAAACCTACTCTCTGTCAGTGTGAAACCATTCCCCCTTGTCCTGCCACTCCAGGCCCTTGTAAATAGTCTCTCTCCATCTCTCTTTTCAGCTCCCTACAAGTACTGGAAGGCTGTAATTAGGTCACTCCAGAGCCTTCTCCAGGATGATCAATCCCAACTCACTCACCTTTTCCTCATAGGAGAGGTGCTCCATCCCTCAAAACAACCTGGTGGCCTCCTCTAGATGAGATACTTGCATGGAAATACAGTCAGATGACAATTAAAAGTAGCAAATGACAATTGCATGGCACACATATACTGACTCCAGCTGTTATTCTGTATCCCATGCAGGAACTAACAATAATAAACTTCTGAATCCTTTCAAGTGACCACAAACATTTATTGCTTTTTGTTTCCATGGGATTGCTTCCATGAGATTGCTTCCATTTGCTTTTCAAAGAAGTGCTGACCATTTAACAGATTTCAGAACAGCAAACCCAAGTGTTTACAAAACACCAAGTTTCCTGGCAAAGCCCAGGCTGTTCCCAGTCCAAGTCTCAGCTGAGCACACACAGGCTGGGAGATGATGATGGGGCAGCCTAAAACAATGGGGAAGGAGGCAGCCCTGCATGCATTAAACAGTATATTATGAAATTGCAAAAAACATATGTGGGAAAACATTCAAACAAGGAATTGTTTCCTTATTAAGGCTTAGCAGTCAGAGCATGAACATATCAGGCAGACAGAACAGGACACTGTTAGAAATTTGGGTCAGTGGGCATCTTTTTTTCCATTCAACTTTGGCTAACATCTGTTTGCACGTACATTCAATGAATGCTAATTTATCCCACAGGGCCCTTTCCTGCTCCCCAAACATTAATTATGGAAGCAGGTTAAAGGCACTTCCCACAGTCACAGCAGTGTTGCCTGTACCCAGCCCTGCCTGCCCGTTATCCAGCACCATGGAGGAAACCCCAACAGGCCATTTCTCTCCCTTCTTCTCCCTTTGCCCAAGACAGCATCCAAATTTACTGCTCTTCACTAGACAAGAATAACAGGGGAGATACTAAAGAGACAGATATCTTAACAGTCTCAAATAACTTCTCCCTGGAGATACCATCCTTCCTACACAGACAGCAGGGATGATAAACCCAGGAATAAATTCTTTTTTTTTTCAAGTTGGAAAGAAGGGTGGTGGAAGAAACTGACTCTACAAATGCCTCAAAAGTCAAATCCACTCTAACAAGCCATCCATTCCAGCACTTAGCCTTTAAACACAACTTGGCTTCATCACAAGCCAATATTTAAAAAGGTCTTTAGCGTGTTTATAATTTATAAGTGCTTCAAGAATCTCCAAAAAACCTTCATGCCTCTCCTGGAGAAATATTAATCTCTATCGAAATGTGTGGACAAATGGAGCAGAAGGGATACAAGAAACTCAGGACATGTAAAGAGCCCTAATGTGTAAAAGGGTCCAAATATTTCACTTTCCACACCATGCTTTAGTCACTGAAGAGAAACATCACTACATTAATTTCTACAAAGTTTTGGACCACATCAAAGGAGTTTTCCCTTTCTGTAATAAGGTTGATAAAGAAAGAAAAGTCAACAATCTGAAACACTTTGCCAAGTATGTACAGTTTCAGTTTTCTGTCCCTCACTTTGGAAGCAAACAAGAGCTCAAAAGGAAACGTTGACTTCGTTTAAGACCATACACATCAGAGGCACAACCAGCTTGCAAGATCTGGAAGAGAAAGTAACATCCACATTAATTTTTCATCTTACATCACTTCAACATAAGTAAGGAATTATTAATATCCTGCTTGAAAACAGGAATTGTTTTATAAATGCCAAGAAGGTACGTTCTCTCTCAGGCAATACTGAAAGTTGCCGTGTCAATAGCTGGCAATGATTGATATTTTTGGCAAGAGATTTATTTAGAAGAGAATCTGGAAACCATTAAAAATCTACTTTTTAAAAAAAGATTAGTGACAGTCCAAAATAAGTTAGGTTTTTCTTCCTCCAGTAGCTCACAAGTGGTGCTGTGAAGTTTGCAGAATCCAAGACCTCCAAGATCATCAAGTCCAACCTTGGACTGATCACCACCTTGTCAACCAGACATCGGAACTGCCCGTGGAGGTGGTGGAGTCCCCATCCCTGGAGGTGTTCAAGGAACAACTGAATGCGTCAGTGTTCTGCTCTGGTTGACAAGGTGGTGATGGGTCACAGGTTGAATTCGATGATCTTGAAAGTCTTTTCCAAATTAAATGATTCTGGGATTCTGTTTAATACCTCAAAGTGACCTAAAAACAGTGGCAGACAAGCCATAAGCTGTTTCTGTCCCACCTGTAGGTTTTAATAGCAGGTAACATGTTTTCCCTGCACAGGTAGAATACCACTCTGGGATCCTCAAGGTAGCTACTACCGTCTGCCCCGCTAAGCTCCCGACAAACTACAAAGTCTTTTTTTTCCAGAAGAAAAGATGTATTTCTCCAGCCCTTGCAGACTGTTTTATAACCTGCATTGTGAAGATTTATTTTGCTTCTCTAGCTTCCCATCAAAGCAATGGAATCAGTAAGGTTATCTACGCTTCTTTTGAGTGAGCTTATGCGGATAAATCCAGATATTTAAATCAGTTTCTTAACAGAATGTCAAAAAATGTCTATGTAGAAGTACTTTTTTAACAGCTGGTGTGTTTGTTATGTCGCTTTCACTGTGGATCACAGTACTGTCACCTCCCCAAAGTGGGCCAGATGAGCAGGAGCAGCTGGCAACACAGTCTCATACTAAGAGCCAATATCCACCTAAAGCTTTCATAATTCCTAGTTTATACACCCATGAACTATAGCACTCGATAATCAAATTGGATAACATTTCTGCCTCAAATGGCTTTCTGTCAAATCAAATATCACAAATGCAACAAGCTGAATGAGCCAGCAGAGTTTACTGGAGAAGGGCAGGTGGACCTCTGCTTCAAGTGTGAACCTGATCTTCCTCCTTCCCAGCTGCTGATCCAGCAGGTAACCCTGAAAGAGACCCCACAGGATTTGGTCCCCTGCTACAGCCCAGAGAATTCCAGCAACTGAGCTAAAACCTGAAGCATTTGGGGAGACATCTCCTTCGCTGTCAGTCAGCCTTACGTGGGCTTTTCCCTCTCCTCCCATTTCTTGGAGCATCTTTCACCTATTTCTAAAAATAACATTAGGAATAAAATTGGGCGTGTTAAATCCATGCAAGTGCTCCACAGTGAATTTCTGCCTTTTCCCTTGAAACAGAAGCATATGTTGCTTGTAGCATTAGTCTTTTACTGCTCTTGTAAGTTGAGAGAAACTGTCCCAGTTTGGTCAAAGCATCTGTTGGAAAATTTTCCATGCACGCAGAACCCACCCAGGGTGTGGAGAACCCGGCAGTGCAGTCCCCAGAAGGAGACATCAGGACTGGACAAGCTCCATTTTGGGACTGCAAGCGCAAAGCTGTTGATTTTCATGTACCCACCTGTGATTTTGTGCTTCCACATCCCTGCAGATGTGGAGGGAGACAGACACACAAACAGAAACAAGCACGGGGCAGGCACGGAGGGACTCTCAACCAGTGGAGCATCAGCTATGAGCAGACAGAGGCAAGTATTCGTAGATCAAAATGCTGAAAGGACACCAGTATCAGGAGAATTTGGCAATATTTTTTTTTTTCTCTTTGTTTAGATTAGGAAAATCTAAGAGATAAAGTCAACTGCTTAAGTGTGGAGAGATGAAAGAGATATGGAAGGAACTGTGAGGAATGGAACAGGAGTGCCCAAGAGATGTGCAGAAGGAAGGATAAAAAAAAAAAAAAAATCATCGCAACAGTATCTGAATGTTCAGAATCTGTTCTCAGCAAAAAAGATGGATTTGAGGGCCATCAGGTTCCATGGGAGGAGGACAGAAATGATAAGCCATCAAGGAAATAACATAGATCACGACTTGCAGAGACTGAGGCCAGCAAGAAGAAGGTGGCACACAGGTCCTGTTTGGTTTCTTAAACTGTAAACACTCAGGGCTTCAACAGAGGAAGCAAAATTCTCCCAGAGAGACATGGTCTAAGAAACAGCAATGGGTAATGACTTGAAGCCAGCCAGGAGAAGCAAACTTAATGTTTTACAAATTCAACTCAGGATCAAAAATATTTTCTTTACACGATTGCTTCCCTGTTGCTAACAAAGTACTTTTCAAAGATAAATGTAAATAACCGTTCACTACCTATAAAGTTTCTTTTAGTAATAGTCCCAAGGGCTTCTCTCCTCACAATCGGTGAGTTGCACTCCACTTAACCAAATGAGTTGCATTGTAGATCTATTTCACTCCAATTTCCTCATAAGCTATCTTGTAATTTGGTATCAATATCTAGACACAGTTCATCCTAAACATTTTCTTTGCATCACTCTCTCATGTAATCCTTCCAGCTGCTGAATTACAACAGTGTTTGGAAGAGTCAGTACAAAGGAGAGGTGCAGAAAACTAGGGAAACCAGGAAGGAGGCAAGGGAAAAAGTATTGCATCTAAGCAGCAGACAATTTGAATTACATTAAGTTGCATGGACTTACACAATTTAAATTACATTAAGAAGCATAGCCTTACCCAACAACAGGAAAATGGCAGAGTCTTATCTGTTATTGCTAGTTTTCAGCATTTTTATTTTGTAAGTTATTTTTGCATGGCAATAAGAGTATTTTGGAAATGAAATGATACTGGACAGTATGAAAGACTTACAAATGAAATAGTTCACTGGACAATCAGGTTTTCCTAACAAGGAAGTGAAGGAGCACCAAGATTTCATACGAAAAACTAAAGCAGTATCTATTACTACAGTACTGAGAGCCTTCAGAGCAGCGTAACATTTCTAGGGACCCTTTGTGAGTTTCCAAATGCTGTGTGCAGATAGACAGATAGATATAAAGACAGTGCTTGACACTAAGTTTTAATCTTTTTCATGAAAGGAGACCGCACGGGATAAAACAAACACTACAAGAAAAACTACATTTCCTGATAGAATTTCAAGTTCTATCTTTAAACAGTTGCATAATAAAACACCAGGCTACAGACTCAAAGCCATATTATAAAGGTGTAGGCAAAGCAATTCATTTTGAGCCAGACGAATACCAAACTGTGAAGGTTTTCAAAAGAGCAAACCTAGCAGAGACACATCTGCACTCAAGAAGTAAATCCACTGGCCAGCCCTCGGGGCTATTTCCTCTTTCTCCTACCTGAAAGGGGGTGAAGAAAGGAAGAAAATAAAAATCAGATGGATATGGGGAAGAACCGGCAGGGACAGCAGGTTGGTCATCATCACTTAAAGCCAGGCTCGTGCTCCCATGTGAGCTGCCTGCCAGACACGCCATGTGCTGGTGCTAAATGATGTATGTGGTCCCTCAGGGGCCCAAGGGGGGGGGTCATCAATCACCTCTGCCACCCTGGCACTCAAAGCCAACCGGGCAAAGAGCACATTGTCTCCCAGATGTGCACTGGCTTCCCTGTTTCTCCAGTCTCTCCTAAACTCTTACCCAACACCTTCCTCCAAATTGATTTAATTGACCAGAAGAAACTGTGGCACGTAAAATGCAAGTTACTCTGGTAATTCCAGGCAGCTCTGGACAACTCATACCAGCATGACACTGCCTCTATCTACATAAAGCACTACCCCTTCACCGAGTCAATCCAGAGGCTTCACAGCATGAGATATAAAACACATGAGATGATGAATGAATGAGGGTGTATGAATGTGCTGGACAAAGAGAAAAAATGACTGTAATTACAAGCTATTACACTTTATTTTCCATTTCTCCCATCATTTTAACAGGAACTGCAGAACAAATCAGGAGAGCTTGGTATTTCCGGGCAGCTCATCACTCATTGCCCTTCACTTTTCAAAGAAGCCAGAAGTATTGCAACAAGAAAAAAAAGCCTCAGCTTTTGAAATCTGCTCCCCTGATGGTATTCCAGATCCAAACGTCCCACCTCATCCCAACACACACAGGGTCTGTTCAGATGACCAACAGTCTGCTCTGCACTGGGATACGCTGCAACAACACAGAAACTGAAACCAGGTCAGTGCATTTTGTCCAACGTGAGGTGCATTCACAGCCCTAAGCCAGCTGGCAGGAGGTGAACTTCAGCCTCCAGTCTGTTTGTGAAGGTTTTATGAGGACAATTCCTCTGCTCTGGGAGCTACAAGAGCAGGATAGCAAAGCACTGGTTACGAATGCTTGGGATAAGCAGTGTTGGATAGAGCAGTAATGCAAACAAAGCCCCTGTGAAATTCCATGCTGTTATTTGTCTCAGCTTCCAAACATAATTATCATTTTTCGAAGATAATTTTTTTGCCATCGTCTCCCACTAAAAGCTCAGCACTCTTTCCTAAAGTTAATTCTATGGCTTTATTATAGACAGGAAGCCACAGAGGGACTTTCCATCAGAAACTGTAGTGACAGGAGCAAGAGTAACAAGTTCAAACAAAGAGGAGATATTTACGTCGGATATATGGAAGAAATTATTTAGTGCAAGAGTGGTGAGGCCCTGGCACAGGTTGCCCAGAGAGGCTGTCACTGCCCCATCCCTGGAAATGTTCAAGGCCAGGTTGGACAGAGCTTGAAGCAACCTGGTCCAGTGGAAGGTGTCCCTGCCCACGGCAGGGAGTGAAACAAGATGATCTTTAAGGTCCCTTTCAAACCAAACCATTTATGATTAATAGTTTACAAAAGCTTTGTGGTTGCTCTTGACCCCTGCCTGCCCACCCAGCTTCTTGCTGGAAGCACAGGCAGAGGAGTTCTTGATCATCCTAATTAAGCATATGATACAACACCTCTTCTCTGGACAGAGAAAAATGCCTAAGGGAAGGACACCTTTGTGGAGTCACCACATCCTCAGTGCCTTGGCCAAGGGGTGACCACAGACAGAAGAACAACACTGCCAGGCAGGGCCAAGGACAGATGATGCCCATCTGTCTCTATTATATCCTATCACAGAAATCCTAGAGCCAGAGATTGTCCGTCCATGGGCAGCAGGAAAAACAGCAGTAGCTGTTTGACTGCTCAGTGTCAGCTCCAGCCTCACAGCGAAGTTGCAGCAGCACTGTGGTGAAATAGCTTCAAGGGACAGACATTATCAACACAATTACCTGTCAGCACTGTTTATGCTGGAATTTAAATGGTTCCTATCTTTGGCAGATGAATGTTTTCAGCTGGATACAGAACAGGATAAAGATTTACCCATTCCCAAATCACAGTGTGCAAGCACCAAAACCTTTAATCTGTATAATCTACAGTGCACAACGAGACTATCTTGTTTTAAACCTATGACAGGAACTATTAAGGAAGCTGTCAGCAACATGACAAATATTCTAGTTCAGATAGGCTGCATAAAGTACATGTTTCTTTTGACTTCTGCAAAGCCTAGCCTAAGCTAAAACACAATTGCAGCTGAGGGTTTGGCACCAAGGCAGCATCTCACATGCAAAAACAAGTGAGTACAGAGCACAGCAGAGCTGTGGGAATGCAGTGGGAAGCTGCACAGAGATTATCTAAAAGAAAAAAAGCCACACACAACCCCCCAGTGCTTTCTGTATCTCATCATGAGGAAGAATGCAACTCAGCAACTTCACTTTTAAAGTACTAAAACCCTTTTGTACCTTTCCCTCGATTCAGTTAACAGGGAAACTTTAGACACATCAGATAAAAGCACCCAGGGCGAGTTCCTCTGACTGGACGACGCTGTGCTGGTGTATTGCCACAACACAGACACAAGACTGCTGCTCTGAGACAGCTTACTGGGGGCTGACATCAGAGTCACACAGTGACTTAGGTTGGAAAAGACCTCCAAGTCCAGGGAGACCAACCTTAGACAGATGACCACCTTGTCAACCAGAGCAGAGCACTGAGTGCCATGTTCAGTCATTCCTTGAACACCTCCAGGGAAAAGGAACAGCATCAAAAACCTTAAAATTGCAAGTGCTGCAAGCACTTCCCCACACACTGACAGCAGAGTCCTGAATGCTTTGGCAAGGCCCAAATTCGGGTCTGGCTCAGCAGGGTTTAAAACAAAGCTTTGCTTTTATGCTGGCCTAAGCCATGGGAGCAGCGTGGGCAGTGCTGGTCTCTTTCAGGCAGCCACAGCCCGACCACACAAGGCCACCACAAATTCTCCAAGTTTGGTGACAGACAGGGACATCCACTGTACATCTGGGCTGCATTTAACACGCCACGAGAACTTCCAACACTAGCAAAATGTTCATGTGGAAAAAATCCAAACAAACAAACAATGAAAGGCAGACTTATCTTTCACCCTGCTAGAATTTCACAAAATATTAGACTGATAATTTTCTTTAAACAATGCAGCCAGCTCCACCCTGATGAGGTGTGACCATGCTGAAAGCCAGCAGGCACACATGCAGTGTGCATACACATGGTGCTGAACCTTCTGGACGATGCCACCAGGGAATTTAATTTATTACAATAAGTAAACCAGATTTCATAAGGTTTGAGTTTGAAAGGGATCTTAACGACCATCTCATTCCAATCCCCTCTGCCCTAAGCAGGGACACCTTCCACTAGCCCAGGTTGCTCCAAGCTCTGTCCAACCTGGCTTTGGACACTCCCAGGGATGGGGCAGTGACAGCTTCTCTGGGCAGCCTGTGCCAGGACCTCACCATCCTCAAATGTCTTTCTGACATCCGATCTAAATCTACCCTCTGTCAGTTCAAAGCCATTATCCCTTCTCCTATCACCTGCTCTTGTAAAACATCCCTCTCCATCTTAGGCTTTCCCCTAAGGTAAAATTGCTTAGGAGGAGCTGCGGAAGCCGGCACAATTCTCAGATCCCATCTCAGCACAGTGTTAATTTGCATCAGGCTTTGTCGAAATAAACTCTTCCACCATAATCTGAAATTTAACATGGTCTGTGTAATACAAGGTATAATGAACAACACAGATGGTCAATTTCACGTTCCCAAGGACTACTTGGGCGAATACGGCACTGCTTGCCATGTTCCTTCTGCCACGCAGAGCGGGCACAAAGTCCAGAAGGGAATGAATAAAAAAAGCCTCCACGTTGGTAACTGTTTTTGCAATGACCAATAATTAAATTAGCTTAGTTAAGGGATCTAACACCACATCTTGAATTTATTCCAGCGTCACAGTTATTGGCAGGGATAAAGTTTCACGTTAGCCAATTAACTAAATGCACTATTACTGTATCTCAGCTGCTTAAGCTCATCAGTTAATTAAGAGCTCAGTATAAGCTGAAAATAGGAATTTTACCTGACACACATACCAAACATACATTATCTTAATGATTTAATTTTATAGTTCCATATTACATTCCTCAGGTGCCATTTGAAAAACTGAAAGGCACTTGCTTGGTTTAAAGAACAGGTGAAAGACATAAGCAAATATTTACAGATTTAATCTAAGAAATTGTATTTCTTAGAATAATACTTGCTGGGTTATTGAGTTCTAGTTCACAAGGCAGTTTTTCACAATAAAGTTAGCATTTCACACTCATTACAAATAACTTAAGTATCAATATTTGGGTGCTTTCAACTTTGTTCCTATTTAAGAAGTATCTTATAGAAATCACAGAATAGATTAGGTAGGAAGAGCCCTCTAAAGTCCAACTCCCCTGCACTGAACACTCATCTTCCCAAGGATTATATGACCCTGGGACTTCTGAGAGGTGGGTCTGGCAGTGCTGGGTCTGAACGAGCAGACCTGTGAGCACAGAGCCATGCCAGGCACCTACAGACAGATGTGCAACGGTGGGATAACAGATGTCAAGCTGCTTTCTGCAAAGTAAGCTCTCAACCAACCTTTAGCAGGTGGTGATGTCTTCTTCAATGGCCGTCAAGTCATCCTGTCACACACAGTACCAGCACACCAGCGATTCAGGAGCAGAAAATCCAATACCCCACTTGTTGACATTTATCCTTGCAGGTCACACAGCATAAATCATGACACCACGGCATTACTTAAGAATTCCCTGAACACAGACATCTACCACCTTTGGAGTATCAGTCCCTCCTGGCACATTTACAGTAATAAGATTAAAAAAAAACAAAACAAACCCAAGCCCCAAGGTCTTGCAAGGGTGAGATTTAATTTTCTGCATCAGGTTGATTTAAGAAAAAAATAAAATGTCAATCTGTTATGGTCTAGTTGACAAGGTGGCAATCGGTCAAATGTTGGACTCAATCTAGGATGTCTTTTCCAACCTAAATGATTCCATGATCAGTAAAAAGCAATTTATTCTGACATTAACGAACCAGTATGACCACAGAAGGTAAGTGGTCACATCACAGCCTCCAAACAGTAAGGCACCAAAAGAACTAACAAAGTTCCACTTTAATGTTTGTCCACCTGACAGTGCCTGCTGAAACTGAGCAGGACAGAAGTCTGCCAGATTGGTGGCTTAACACCCCAGCGAAACCCAAAAACATTCATTTACATCTCTTCGATGGTCAATACTTTCTGGACCTGTAATCCAGTTAATAAGCTTGAAAATTTATTCATGGAAATACATATGCTCCCAGCCTAAGCAAACTTTAGCTTCAAGTTCAACAGCACATCATCTAAAACTAAAGGGGGAAAAACAGCAAAGGAAAAAATGATGATGCAAGTTAGATTTTTAAATAATCAATTTTGAAACTAAACTCCTATCTGTACTTCTGGAAAGGCATTCCCCAAGCAACTTCAGCATCCAAGAATGGATAAAGCTCAGCAGCTGAAAGATCTACAGGTGGATGTAGCTGGCTTTTCAAAAACACTTTATGACCAACCTCTTAGCCACAGGGAGCTCCTACCTTCCGAGTACACCTTTTGTTAAGAAAATCATATTTATCCCAGAGTCAGAGACAAGTAATAATACACAAGGACATTAGTGGATTGCTCAGATAATTAGAAAACCATCATCCATCTTCCTAAGCTAAAATGAAAAATGTGCAAATCTTTGTTGCTAATTCTATGTCTCACAAATCCAGGGGACAAAAAAACCCCTCTCCTGTAAATGGAAGCGCTCGAACAAAGTAGCCTTAAAACTACAAACTTTCAAGGCCTTTTTATCCCCCTGTGGATGTACTCAGGGAAAAAATAGATCAATTACAGCCTATGGACAAGGATTATTAACATAATTGTAGAATGGTTTGGGTTGGAAGTGACCTTGAAGATCATCCAGCTCCAACCCCATGGACAGGGACACCTTCCATTAGACAAGGTTTCTTAGAGTTCCACCCAACCTGTCCTTAAACACTTCCAGGGATGGCACATCCACTTCACCAGGCAACCCGTACCAGTGAATTCAACTCTAAGCATTTAAAGGTGCACAAGTTGGGAGCATAATCAAGGCAACCTCCCCTAAGCAAAACCAAGCACAGACATCAGCTTCTGCTGTGAACCTCCTTCTGCAGGAGCCTGTGGCTCTTAGAGATGAAAGGACCTTGGAGTAGACACAGGAAACTGCCCTCTTCATTTAAATTGCCCAAATAAAGATAGATTAAAGTAGCCAGAGCCTTTCCACCTTTAGCAAATTAATCTGATCTCTTTCAAAAGTCCCTGAGCACGTAAGGCTTTAGCTCTATTAATGGCCCGGGCAATGCCTGTTCAGTGTTTCCAGAGGACACAACAGCACATCCCTTAAGTAACTTCTCTTCCTTTCAAATGAGGGAAGCACTACAGAACATAATTTGATTGAAAACGCATTAAATTCTCAACAACTCAGGGCAAGCTAAAAACTGGCAGCACAATGATTATGTTGGCAATGCTCTCAGCTGTTACGTATCCAGTAATAGCTGAAATAGGTCTTGGCCATGGGCTATGCTTGGCTTTTCTAAAAAGGTACTGTAATGCTTGAAGGAGCTTATTTCTCCAGTGTCATCTGCTCAAAAGCAAAAGCAGTACTGTTTGTCAGGACAGATGTATTTTTCCTACTTTTCCCCATCATTTTAGACATAAGTGATATAATAGCAGATTAAAGTAAGTATGATGACTCTGGACTTTAAAGTTTCTGCAAGAAAAGCCTTTGGTTCTGAGGTGAGATAGAACTCTCCACTATTAGACAGACCCTCTTCTCACCCCTCCTCCCCTTCAAGAGAAAATGAGCTTAGTTTCAAATTTAAGGATCAGAACTTTGACTGGTAATGAGGGAGAATGCATTAGTAAAGAGATTTTTATTTCAGCCATTTGAAAACAAGAGCCCACTGTTCCCATGGTTTTTCAGTGCAGGTATAACTACTTTTCAGTGAAGGGACCACTCAAAGTATTGAGTAAAAAAAACTCCCATCCTAACCAGTTGACTGCTAGCTATGGAAGTTAGAAGAATAATTCACAAAAAAGGCTGGATGCAAGTACAATGCAAATACACTAATCACTATGCTCTAATGAGCAACCATGCCCATGAAGTGCTGATCCTGCAGCTCTGATCAAGGGCATCTCAAACTCTGGACCCAGCAAAACTGGGGGCATGTTTCGAACCTGTGTAAAAGCTAAGGATGAGCATGAGAGAAAAATGCTCTAGGAAATGTTCACATCTGAGTGCTATTCACACCAGTTTCCTCAGCTGAAAAGGGTCCATTCATAGGGGCTCATTATTTGGCATCAAAAGTGCCTATAGCACACACAATCTCTGCTGAAATATCTTGATAGAAAAATGTTTTGTGAGAAAAAGTGTTCCTTATTTATTAACCTTCAACATAAAAAAGTGAAAGTTGGAAAGTTTCAAAATACAACAGAAACAATTATGCAGATACCTCAATCTGAATTGCATGGCAAGAGTTCCTTCAGCTGGAAAAAATCTTCCAATTAATTTATAATAATGCAATGAGACATGTGAAAGAAGGAAGGGGGAGTGCACTGAGCAGAGTTCACTTTATCAATGGAAGATGAATTCAGCTTGGAAATTTGGCAGGCAGAGCAATCAGATAGCGACAGCATACTTGAGTAGGCAAACCTGGAAAGAGTTTCAAGAAAAGATTAGATCAGTTGGTAGAATTTCTAAGACAGAATATTCTGTTTGACACAGCACTGAAGTAGGAGATACAGAAGCCTTTGCTGTCTTGGACTTTGCTCAACCTTGTTTTAAGCTGAATTGTCATTATTTAATAACAGATTTTTAACAGGCTTGATTATCAGATAGCCATACTCTCAGAATCTCTCTGGACAGATCTTGCCTAGAGAAGGTAAAGTAGGGCACTGGCAAGAACCAAAATTCTTCCTCCCCCACCCCCAAATATCTGTAATATATTTGCCTAACTAATGTGAGCTCAATGCAAATGATTAACTCTTGGTAATAAGTTTCCCAGCACAATAAGATAAAATGCTAATGTTGTTCCTTTCATAGTCCTGTGGCACAATGTTTTCCCTGAATATAATTATCAGAAAAAACATAATTGGAGTAAAACAAGAATTGCAGTTGCATTCCTAAGATAAAACACCTGTGTGCTTTGGAACGGATAAAGCAGAAAGAATTAATTCCGTAAGTGAACAGTTCTATAGAATGCAAAAGAAATGCTTGTCAATTTTTCAAAGCAATATTGTTAAAAGCTGTGGTAAGCACAGACTTAAATACATTTACTTATAAATTCTTGAGAAAAAGTTGCTCCCTGAGAGCTGATTGTGACTGATCATGTCCTGGGATGGATGAAGGCTGGGAACAGGGAGTGTTGAGAGCCCACGCATTCTGCATGTGTAATCACTGCTCCAAGATGAAGTGATTAGCTGGACCCAATCAACAGGATGGGTACAAAGGGGGGGGGTTCATTTGGGGTTCAACTAACACACTCTCAAATTTTTACTCCCAGTTGGTTTGGTGAGCAGTCTCCATGTAACAGACTTGTCAAAAATGCTTAGAAATCTCCACAGGCAGCACGAAGTGACACCTGTCATGTTAAAGACGAAAAAAAAGAGAAATTTGGGTTCCTTGTTTAAGTGGGTCACTGTGTTTTACCCACTGCTGGGCACTGACTCTCCAAAAACCAGCAGAGTATTTCACTTTTCAAGCTGCCTGAAAAGCCAGAGTGATAATTTAATCATAAACCATGACTTCCCCTCCCCAGCTTACACCCAGCTACTAGAACAACAATATTTAGGAGAACTGGGTGTACAGCAGGCAAGTCATTCTGCCAGGAAGGGCATGAAACTTCCCAGGGAGACAAAGCACACACAAGTCTTGAGATTCATTCACCTCTACTAACATTGTACTGGACTGTGGCGGGTGAAGGACTATGAAGCCCATCAATGCAGAAGTGAGATGGTGGTACCTTGCAGCATTAATTACTGCCAACTAGGCAAGGTCAGACCAGCAGCAAGATGGTAGGGTTAGGTATCAAGAATTCCCTTCTGGTCAAGCTTACTTGACCAAAAAATGGATGGGGCAGTTCAGAAAATTCAGAAGTTGCTTCCACCAAACCTGTAAGGGCCATTTATCAAACTGCAAACTCATTGGGACCAGTGTTGTTCCTTTGGGCATCTGCGAACTGACCCAACAGAGATCCAGACCACAACTCGTAATCAGGAAGAGCACCATTCCAGCTCAAAGCCCATGGAAATACGATTTTAAGAGGAGACCAACGGGACAGAATCTATGAAAGATACACAGGGTGAAAACCTGAAGTTTTCCTCTTTTGGCAGCTTTTCTCTCCATAAGAAACAAAAGGTAGAAAGGCTTTTGGAAAACTGTATCTGGACACATGGCATTATTTACATCATGATCCCTCCAAGGTGGTAGTGGCCCAGGCAGCTCTGACACACTTGAGAAGAACCTGGTATGTTTTCTAAAGGTTCATGCCATTTAGAAGAAAAAAGGAAACCCCAAATACAGTTAAAGTGTTTTTAGAGGTTTACAGGGAAGTAATCTTTCTGTACACTGGAATGGTTTATCTCATTTTGAGAGAAATTGCACTCGTTTAGAAAATGTCTATCACGAGCCAGAGTTCAAGAACTAGAAGATTATTTACACCTAGAGGACTCTCATTCTGGTATTGCCTTGCAATACCAAACCACAACATCCACTTCTGTTTGCTCTGACAATGCTGCTGCTCCTTTTCTCTCCCAGAGGAGAGACTAAAATCATGTATTCCCTCTTGTTCCTTTCTGGAGGAATTTAGTATAAAGCCAAGACCAGTGTCTGTAGTATTTTGGGAGCTATTTTAGTGCAGTAATATCAGTACAGCAGCTGAAGTGTCCTGGACACACACAAGGAACATGCTTGTTTGGGATGTGTTAAGGCAGCAATGGGATGTTGCAGTAACATCCATGTGAGGCCATCCAATACGTGCCTGATTGAAAGCATGTGATGCTAATAAAGCAGGGAGATTTCAATACTCATGTGGTTTCCTGTTGCAATCCAAGCTTTTTTGGCACCACAGCTAGCTTTAGATTTGGATAAACATACAATGGAGGTATAAAGACGTGAAAAGCCAACACACAAATGAGTAAGAGAACTCATCTCAAATGAGCATTTAAACCTGTCTTAGAATAATATCCAATATTGATCAGCACTTTACAGAAGCTATTTTTATTCTATAAAAATTTGTATTTATAGCAACCCATGGTCTTTTAAAGAACTTCTGTAGGCACATAGCAAAAAAAAAATTTACCAAAAAAATCAGTCTGTTGTGTATTTTACTAAGCCAAGTTATCAACATGCAATTCACGAGTGAAATCCAACTCTTTAAAAAAATAAAGTTTAAATAGCTATGTGACAGCTTTTCTCTTCTTCAACCCTCCAAGTGCTAAACCTCAGTGGGGACCTGCGATTTACCAACTGTTTAATGAGCAGGTTTGCTCATTACATGCACTGGAAGTACGTAAATGCACAGGCAAAGGGGTGGATTCACTCACCCTCAGCCATCAGGGCATTGGCCTCATGTCCCAAACAGGCAACCAGACCAAATCTGGGAACAGTGAAGGATGCTGCTACTTGGAGGTGTGAAGCACTGGAGTGCTAAGCTTCATCTGAACGTATGTTTAACTACTGCCGCCACCAAATATAGGCTCCTTGTGAATACATCCCGCAGGAGCCAGTGAAATTGTTCATCCAACCTTCAGATAACGTTTATGGTTTCCAAACTATTTCACACGTATGCTACACTTTGCTTCCCATTAACACTTCCAGACTGCTTATTGCCCATGTCTTCTCACCCTTGCTTCAGTGCCTGTGTTAACAAGCTTGGAGCAGCCAGAGCCTGTGATGAGTAGAAATGCGACTTGTACCTGCACCAAGAAAAACATCTAAAACATGTTTCCACATTCACAGAGTTTGAGTGTCCCCTACCCTTTTTTGTCCTCTCTGGAGAATAGGGATGAAGTGTAACGACTCGGAGAGATTCAGAAGCATTTGGCAGGTAAAGCACAACTGAAATCTAAACATTCTGCATTAAAGACACATTTTTGACACACACAGTTTCTATGTGATGAAGAAAACGCACCCAAAATCACCCCAAAGTCATTCAGGTGTCCAGCATATATGACACAGGAAAAGCTTTGCTATAGTTTTTCCAAGAAACACTTTGTGCAGTACATGTGAATTAGCAATTTTTACTTCCATCATTTACCTTTTCTCTGGCCAGCCATTATCCTGTGATTGCTGATGCTCTACAACAGGCTCAGGTGCTCCTGCAGCAGCATGTGGCCAAAACACAATTGGTAGGAGAAAATGGCATTCACCAGCTGCAGGTTCTATCTGCTATTTTGTAGGTACTATCTTACAAAAAGACTGTATTTACCTATACAGGCAAGAAATCACAGGAGATGAGAGTACTGTGACAGAAAAATAAAGCAACAAAGTAAATGCCACGAAGAGATCCTTCTCCTGAATCCATAGTGCCCTTCGTCACAGCATGAGAGCAGAAATTGAGCTTCACAACTGAATTTTAAAAATAGAAAGGTAACAAGCTTCCAACCCCAAAGTGCTGCGCTCTGCTTCCGATGCCATTTCAGACCCTGGGAGTGCTCTCAAAGAGCACACAGCTCCACTGGGAAAAGGTGAAAAATGCCTTCCTACATAATATGTTGTCTGAACTAAGAGAATTATTTATGGTTGCTACATTTATTATACATTATTATAAACTGTAAGCTGTTATGAACTATGAGATGTTTATCATTTCAATGGATAAAAAAAATAATTTAGTTATTCATAGAAAAGTGTTGGTAACAGACTGAATATATATGTTTTAAGAGTAAACTTTCCCTATTAAACATGTGTAAAGATAAATGCAATCTACAGCACTGTATGACACATTTTCACATTTTAGCCTCTAATCTTTTCCCCCTGGGCAGTACCTGTTCTTGCTGAAAACTACTGAAGCATTCTTCACTACCATTTGTGAAGTGCCTCTTCTTTCATGTTTTAGAATGTGGGAAAACCACATGATAGATCATGCAGAAACTCCCCAAACCCCCTCCCTTCTACCTAATCTGCAGCACAAGGATGTCTTTATATATATATGTATAAAATCCTTCAGCACATCTGATTTTCTACAGAACTGAAGAATCATTTCTTCAGAACTGTGCCCATCTCCTCCCACAAATGGCTTTCAAACAGGGCTTTGAATTTTTTTTAAAAAAATCATGTTCCCTAAGGAGAGGGGGGAGATGGGAAGGGAAAAGGACACTGAGAAAAGGCGGAAGGGAGGAACTGTTAAACTGATCTAATATACAAGCACATCAGCAACAATCCCCTTTCCCACCAGTATTTCTGCTTTATGAAGTACAATTTCCAAATGCTTTACATTGGGCCTAATAGGTCAACTGGATGTAGAATAGCTCCTGCAAATTGATAGCATCCAATAATTGCTCATGAACTTACTACCTGCAGAACCTGCAGTGCCCTTGCATTTCTCAGTGCTGGGAAGTCTCAGGATGACAGGTTACTTATGTCATTTTAAATATTTAAGGTAGTCTAAGAAACTTCAGCCCTATTCAGCATTTGAGTCTTTAATTTACTTCTAAGGTGGGAAACAGAACAAAACCACTTTATGCACAGTTTGCACCGCCCCATCTTTTGTCCACCTCTCATTTGCACTAATCTGACTGTGCCAGGAGAGAAAATTACTCCCTGGCTAATAGCTGCTGGATCAGCCCAGGGCTAGGACAGGGCAGCACATGCAAAATTCAGTTTCCAGCTGAACCTTAAATAAACTCCATTAGACGTATTTTACTGCCCACAGGTCAAACAGAGCAATATCAAGTGGCATTCTGTGCTGTAGGTGTTTTCCCTCGATGGTACAAGCAGTGCAGTGAGCATCCATGCTGCTTTGGGATGCATGAGGCACCATGGTTTGGATCCATCACTCTTGTCCAGTACCAATAGCTCAGCATGAAATACCGCATTAGATTCTGCACTTTTCACACTGGAAGCACAATCACCATGTGAGGGGAAACCTCTTTGTCTTCTTAAAAAACAAGAAAACAAACCAAACAAAAAACCCTGCACTTCATTTGCTTCTCAAGCAGTGCGAACATTTTCCTTTCTTCCAACCTTAGGTGCCCGCCAGACAACACATAAGCAGCAGATTAAAGTGTAACCGAAAGCCTCTGAGTGCAAACGAAGTGTTTCGTTCCACAGTCAGAAACCAGGCTACTGACTCTGCCTCTTTTATTCTTCCTTGCACTCCACCTGCTTCACAGGCCGGGTCACTCCATGCCTTTCCCCTCTGATTTGGGGTAATTGAGCTCATTGCTCCTGCCACGCTCCCATGCCAAGCAGTGCCAGGCACCAGCCCCCCACCTGTGGGACCAGCAGCTGTGGCACAGGCACAGCCCCACACCCACAGGTGGATTCACCAGCCCGCCCAAGCCTCAATACAAACACCAAAGGCGGCACTGAGCAAACAAAGCCCCGAGGTTTTCAGTAACCAGAGCAAGCAGATGCCTCAAAACCCCACCGTACCCAAGGTCGGCACCTTTACGCCTGTTGACATTCAGCACCCCCAAAGTGCCGAGGCATCCCTGAGAACCACCTCACGAGCCTGCTCGTTCTATTTCATCTGCAATTACAATGGCTACAGGGGTCTAAATGGAGCAGAACTAGAATTAGAAAGGTTTGACTCTTGTAAAGCCAAGAAGGGTCCTACAGAGCTTCCAAGCTGAGAGAAAAATAAGCCCCACAAACCTCCACAAATTTCATCCAAAGCTCCTGCAAGCAGGGAAGATGAACGTGAACCAGCGGCTCCTGCCTTTTAACTTCTGCTTGGGCAGCGAAGTCCCAGTGGCAAATTAGAAACAATTTGCTTAAAAATGTAACAAACATTTATACATTTCATACATTTATACAGTGTCTGTCTACCAGACAGGATGAAAGCACTTGTTACATCACACTGTAAATATCAGTCTTTTTTGGCTGATAAAGAGAAGTTATATTAACTTCTCCATCATGGTCATTTCACTACTAGTTTTCCAGATATTTATATTCTTTTTTTAGAGGAGCTGGGTAATCAGACCAGCTATGGCCAGCTTGACTCTTCTTTGTACCTGCAAGAAGACTCACGAGAATTTGAAAGACTTAACTGTAAGGCAAATCTTTATTTCTGGCTTCAACCGTATTGTAATTTGTGACTCATGAATTATATTATTCAAAATTCACATGAAAAATAATAGCTATCACATTACTTGCTGCAACAAGAGTGGATTGCTGCTTTTTAGAGTTTGTTCAAACTGGCAACTAATAATATTTTCCATTAATCAAAAATCTCCCAAGCACAATGAATGTTCAATTTATTATATTTAACACTGAGTGAAGGAGGACGTTGTCGCTTTCAGCACTGAATTCCCAAACAGAGAAAGTAAAACAAATCACTTCATCTAGAAACCAAACAAACAATTACATGGAGGAACAACGCCAGAAAGGAAACCAAACAGCTGCGTTTGCCAGCCCTTATTAACAGTAAAAACAACACCTTATTTAATTTTCTGAGAGTGACTTGTTATCACCTGAAAAACAAAACAAAGTCTATTAGTTTACAAATGAAAAGTGTCATCCCATCAAAGTGACATTCCAGCAGAAAAATACTTGGGACTGACTTATCAGGCGTTCTCAGCGCAAGATTCACAGATCCCAACAATGCCAAGGAGGCTGTGGGCCCCAGCCATCAGAAAAATGAGTCATTAAAGGCTACTTCTATTGCAAAGCTGTGATAAAAACCCTACACACTCTTGTGGAAATCATAGATTCATTTAGATTGGAAAAGACCTTTAAGATCATTGAGTCCAACCATTAAACCAGCAATGCCAAGTCCAACTCTGTGTCCCTAAGTGCTACATCTACACACCCTTTAAATACATCCAGGGATGGAGCCTGAAGTATTTAGTGCAAGTTTAAGAGCCATGCTAAGCTTTTTTTTATTACTCCATTAAAAAAACCCCAATCAAAACAAAACAAACAACACAAAACACTGCGCAGTAGGACCTAACAGTTAATGCCAGCTCTGATTTAACTTTGCTTTTGCCAAATCACATTCAGCACCATATTTCAGGGTTGATTTACAAACCAGCAGAACTACCTGAAGTCTAGAGCTGCCTCCTTTTGATGGCAATGAAACCCCAGCCAGGTGCTGTGTGCAGGAACACACCATCACAGCTTGCATCCAGCAGCTACAACACTCTGCAATATCAGCCTGGAAGTGGGAGATTCTTTGTAAGCTCCAATACAAAGAAGAGGCACCAAATGCTATTAACTGCTCAGTCATGAGATGCTTGTTTAACCCCCCCGCGCAGACCAAGCAGAGCCCTACTGTATTAGTCCAATTGTGAGCAACAAATCACACTACTTAATATGCAAATTCCCCTGGTCAGTCTTCCATAGAAGCACCATGAAAGCAGATATTGTAACTTCAAATTCGGCATGTGATATGCGGCACTGCACAGCACTCTAAAGAAAATATTTAAGAAACTGTTGTCCAGTTACTGAGAGCAGAGGTTGAGCACAATATTTGGCTTTCTCAAAGTTAATGAAGCTCCAGCACTGTATCAAACACTGCAGGAGGAATTGATATTTTTAATAATCTCCTCTTCTAGTGCATCAGTCAAATGTGCAGCCCTATTTCTACTTTTTCTACTTGTCCCTATTATCACTGCTGGGTGATAGGGGCAGCAGTAAAGAAGACAAATTTCAAACAGAATCAGTGTCTTTTATAACAAAGAAGGGTGATAAGAACTCCAGCAGGCAGGCGAACATCGTGTCAAGGAGAACACAGCAGCAATCAGACAGCTGCAGCCAAAAGGCCTAATCTGTAATGACCTGTCATGCCCATGCTTCAAGACACTGTATTTCCTGCTCTTTCCTTATTCCACACAAATAACTGTCTTGCTGAACTTTACCAAGTAAGACAAAGTAATATGCAACTTCTAATAGGGGTAAGAGTTTGCCAGGAGAGAACAAACAGGCTTCTCCTTTTCCTTCTTTGCTGCTCCCCTTGGAAGAAAGAAAAGAAATTGAAGAGGAGCCCTCCAGAAAGGACCTGCCTGTGGGGATGAAAGCTGGCAATCCTGATTTTGCTAAACTGAACATACCTGATAAGCTGTTAAACCTTATGTACAGACACACGTGCAGAGTTTTCCAGTAGTTAACTCCAAACTCAAAGCTCTTCTGAACACGCAACTGATGAAGTCACATAACCTGGAACTGTCTGGAGAGCAGCTATTTATTCCCTGGTCTCAGTGTCCTGTAGGAACTTGGTCACCTTTAACAGGGCAGGAAGATACATGGTGCTTGGCTCCTGAAAGCTTGGAATATCAAGTGGGAGACAGTTCAGCTAAAGATATGAAGTGGGGAAAACCTGTGTCTATAAACCTTCTAATGATCTTATTTTATTCTTCTTTGTATCTCATTTAATGAGTCCCCAGTAAATCCTTCTCACCACCCAGGACACCCACTACAATTCGGTTCTGCTGGACTACAACACACTGAGCATCCAGACAGGAACTTTTTTCTACCTATGACAAGCAATATCCTGTTAAAACCAAAACTTGCTAAAAAGAGCAGTGATAATGAAACAGCTGGTACCAATCTGCAAACCCAATTCATTTCCAGCAGGATGGGCAGAGATGCATCTGTTAAATTCTTGGTAAGGAACAGACTCCTCCTGCTTTGGGCAATGCAAACAGAAATGTGCAATGAGATTGTATTTTTGATTAGCTCAATCTCACACGTGGAGGATATACACCAGCTCTCCAGATACACACAAGCACCTTGACCTTGACAAATACCCATAGTAAGGAGACAAAGAAAGCACATGTGGCCACGACACGCTGTCAGCTTCACCGAGCAGCAGAGAAGTAACGGGAAGCGCTGGCAATTGACAAAAGGACTGAGGAGAATACAGGGATGTGACAAATCCTCATCTCAACTCCAGTGATACAATTGAGCACGATTTCTCCACTCCCCACAGCACAGTAATAGAGCGAGACTGGGATGAATCAGATTTGAGATCTGGCTCCCACTTTCACACAGCATCACACACTGCTACGACTGTCCAATCAATCTCTTGACCACTCCTAATTTTCCAGGAAGCTTTTCCTTTTTGGAGAAAAGACAGAGCCTCTCCAAAGTAAGTCAATCACCAGCAATGCTCTGGTTAGGGTTTCTGTTCCAAAACACCTTTCTAGGATTTATAAATGTTCCGGTCCTGCTCACTGACAGTGATCTGAAAGTGAAAATGCCAGGTTAGGTCACAGTCCTGAAGCTGGAGGAAACGAGCCTTATTTGGGAAGCAGGAATAAGTCATCTTTCTGCACAGGTATAGTCTCCAAATCGTGTTCACTTGAGCTTCAGCTGGTTCACTCACTGATGCCTCGAGACAGAAGCTCCCTTGAGAGAGCAAGTCATATTTTATACTTGGTGTGGACACCTTTGCAGAATCTGTAAACCTCAGAATAAGTGCAAAGCTGGACTTTGACATCTGGGGAGTTAGATTTATAGAAGATATTCTGAGGTTCTTTCAGTTTAACCTAACTCCCTTTTTTCTCCTGTGGAGAGGCAGGAACAGATACGTAATGTTACAAAACAGGCTACTGCACACTGTAGCTGATTGTTTAAGACAGTCCTAAGAAGCTCATAATTCAATTGAAATTTCATCGCTTCTCACTTCAGCGAGACAACCTTAAGGAACATTATCCTTAGAGCATGAATCAACATGAGCCAGCTGACACGCATTTCACATCTCTTACATCTTGAAACCCCAGCTGCTGTTGTAATGCACCAAGCACAATGGGTCATTTAACCCCCGAGCAGCAGTGGGCCGTGCCATGGAAGTGCCATGCAGGAACACGCTCCCACCAAGTCCACCTGGGACAGCACTCCATGGACACCCTGGACAGAGACTGCCCACCTCATGGGCTGCTACTGAGTGTGCAATCTGACTGTTTTACAATATCAGCCAAACTCTGATAATGTTTTTTCTTACTGTGTTCATTCAATACCACAGGCAAGATAAGGGTGGGGAAATTAAACTGAGGCTATTTCTGTGACATGATCTCACCTCATAACACCTGGCTACTGAAGCAGATCTCAGAACAAACATCAGCATTGCTTTTATTGCTATTTTTTGGTCAAGATTTTTTCAGTATGTGATGATTCCTGCCATTCTTTTTATTTGACTAGTCCGTTCTGCACGACACTCATGGGGTAAGTCTAGCTGATAAGTCTGCTTAGTACAGATGCACTTTAGGTAACTCCCTTCTTCCCCTTTTTTTTCAAATAGAGAAGAGTAAGGAAGACTCACACTAGTCAAAGCTATAAAATCCCTTTTAATGACAATGACATGATTAAATTCAAGGAAGGTCATGAAGTCTCTCTCTCTGGAGGAATTCCAAACCCACCTGGACACGTTTCTGTGTCATTGGCTCCAGGTGACCCTGCCTTGGCAGAGGGGTGGGACTGGATGATCTCCAGAGGTCGCTCCCAGCCCCACCTATTCCGTGATTCTGTGAAATCCCACACAGTTCTTAGCAGCTGGACTTTTCTGGCATTTCTATGAACTCTGTATCTGGTATTAATCAGAAGATGGTTGTTTCAGATACAGTTGTAAGTGCTGCATTTTTTTACATTACGGAATGACAGCAAAGTCACTGATAGAACGCACATCAGCAGGGACATCTGAAATAAAACCAGACTAATAAATAATATTCTGTAAGGCACAGGGGAAAACGTAGACCTAGGTCAGCAGTTTTCATCCTGAAATCTGTGGACCCTGCACGCGTGAGGACTACTAAGTCATCAAGTGTCCTGTTGGTAGGCCGACTTTAAATGACTATAAAGCATATACAGCTCAGCTGGAGAACATCAGGGGTTCACAATCATTCAGGCATTTAGGTAGGGAAAAACACGAGGGTGAAGGCCGCTTGCACTGCAGCAGTGTTTCCACACAGGCTTTGCTCCCTAAGTAGGTGTGCACTTGCCCATGAGTGAGAACACGCTGCTCCAGCACCTCAAGCCGCTGGAAATCGATCGCTTAGCCTGGGTGACTCGGGCTGGAGGAAAGCACCCATCCTTCCCAGCACGAATGAAAAGGAAAACAAACCCCAAACCCGCAGCAGCACCAGGATCTAAGTTAAACGAAGAACAATTTTCCGCACACCACAAGGAGCTGAGCCCAAGGAAAACAAACTTTAGGAGCCCCAGGCAGGCCCTTTCCCCAGCCTGTCTGTCTTTCGTTCACCAGCCGCCTGTCCCGGGGCCGCGCCGCGGAGTCCCCCGACACTGACCCCCCGACACTGACCCCCCGACAGACACGGCTTCCCTGAGAATGAGCCCCAACACAGCCCCCCGACAAGGACAACACGACCCTGAACCGCCGACACCCCGAAAATGCTCCCCCAACACCGAGCCCCCGACACGGACCTCCGACCTTCCGACACTGCTCCG
>VWZG01006018.1:275520-394961 GCA_013396735.1 Grallaria varia | reverse complement strand
GCACCGGCACCGGCATGGGCAAGGGCAAGGGCATGGGCACCGGCACCGGCATGGGCACCGGCATGGGCAAGGGCATGGGCACCGGCATCAGCATGGGCACCGGCACCGGCATGGCCAAGGGCATGGGGCAAGGGCACCGGCATCAGCACCGGCACAAGCATGGGCAAGGGCAAGGGCATCGGCATAGACATCAGCATCGGCGCCGGCATGGGCATCAGCAGGGGCATGGGCATGGGCATGGGCAAGGGCACCGGCATGGGCATGGACACCGGCATGGGCATGGGCATCAATATCAGCATCGGCACTGGCATGGGCACGGGCATGGGCATGGGCATGGGCACTGGCATGGACATCGGCACTGGCTTGGACACCAGCAGCGGCATGGGCGTGGGCAACAGCATCGACACTGGTGTGGGCATGGACACCGGCATGGGCACTGTCATCGACGTTGGCACCAGCATAGGCTTCAGCATCAGCATGGACACTGGCATGGGCATGGGCATGGGCATCAGCATTGGCACCAACCCCAGCCTGGCATCATCAGCGCAATGCAGGGGTTGGCAAGGCCGGGTCATCGGGGCCGTGGGTGCCGAGATGTGTTTATTTCCTTCTTACCTCGCAGCCTGTGGCTTTCCCCTGCTTTCCTGTGCTGGTTGTCCCATCCCTGGAAGTGTTGCCCCTTCCCTGGAAATGTTTGTTCCCGATCCCTGAAGTTGTTCAAGGCAGGCTGGATGGAAGACTGAGCAACCTGGTCTAGTGGAAGGTGTCCCTACCCATGGCAGGGGGCTGGAACGAGATGATCTTTAAGGTCCTTTCCAACCACACCATTCCGTGATTCTGATTTGTTTCTGTACACATGAAGAGAAAGTCCACACATACTCAAAGATAAACCTCTGTGCCACTAATCATCCAACCACCTCTGTGTTGTCAGACTGCCCGTTTAAAATAAAAATTAAGTGAAATCAGTGCTTCTTGGTCAATCTGACCAAGCAGACTTCAGTTCTCTGAGAAGAAAAGTTTGACTTCTGTGCACTTAATGCGTAGCTGGGTTATCTGATTTCAGTAGCAATCCCACTGTGGGATCAGGGAGTTATGGTTCATACACTATCAGATGCACGGTAGCTCCTTGAAAGAATCAGCAATAAGTCAGAACATTGAAAAATGAAGCAGACAGTGCAAAAAAATAAAGCATGGTAACAGACTGTGCTCTGGGTTCCCCTCACGCTCTGCTATGCGTGGCAGCTTAATGTTCTGATACACAGAGCAGCAGAAAACAAAACTCAAGCTGAGCATGTTTTTCCTCCATAAAGATGACATTGCAAATGTGGGTTTTTTTAAGAATTAAAATAGCATAGCTGTTTGTGGAGTTTATAGTCACCACGGTGAAAGGAATAGATGGACAAAGCTATTTCTCTGCCATTAATTTCCCTACATAATCTTCATACCAAAAGCCCAGCCAGCCTTTGGGAAGGCTCTCGTGTTGATAATTAAAATCCCAAATGTATGAGATAAGCTGAGTGCCAAATGCTGAGCACTTTGTCAGCTGAGAACAAAAAGGCATAGAGCTCATCTGCTTTATTGGGTCCAAATGGGAAGGTCAGGACTGGTAAGAAAGTCGAAAGAATGATTATTAGAGTCTGTAGTCAGGCCCACTAATTACAACGAATGCAGAAATTCCTTGTCTGTGCAGACATTCAAAACAGATAAAGGAAACACACAGAGCTCAGTTGTTTTCAGATTTTATCTGAGGGCCACACGGGGGTTTGCCTGAATATACAGGGGTATAATAAAAGGTATTAGGAATCACAGAATCATTGAGGTTGAAAAGGACCTCTAAGATCATCGAGTCTTACCTTTGACCCATCACCACCTTGTCAATCAGACCAGAGCACTGAGTGAGTGCCACATCCAGTTGTTTCTTGAGCATCTCCAGGGATGGGACTCCACCACCTCCCTGGGCAGCGCTGTCCAATGCCTGAGATATGTCATATATGTATTGGGAGGGGGAGGATTGAATGTAATTTGTTCCAAATTGTAGAAATATAGAAGACAGTTTAGTATGTTTGCAAATTTTCCTACGAGCAGGTGCTGATGTGAGTATATTGTCATCAGAATATAGTAACTGTGCGGGGAAATCGTGGGGTCCAGTGAGCCTTGGGTTGCCCACTGGGAGGGTTTCTACTTTCAGAGATCATGCTGCCCAGTGAGATCCCAAAAATGCCCATCTGTGAGGCAAAGGGGGTGTGTGTTAATACAACATGACTCTGTTCCATAACAGGGTGGCTGCAGGACTGCGGGCTGGCGTGGGAAAGAATGTCCCCACCGAGACAGCAGTCTGCTCGCAGAGCCTTGGAATAACACATCAGTGCTTGTTATTCCGCGTGTTTGGTGCTGAACTCTCTCATTAGATACCTCACTGTTCTCACACACAGCGGATGGAGTACATATATATGTATTTGTGTATATAGGACCACTCAAGATGGGCCAAAGGGAATATTTACCCTGAGTATCAAGATGTACTTGCAATGTACTAATAAAGTACCAAAGACAAACTGAGACTTTTTCTAAATGGATTGTTCTGAAGGTTATATCCCTCTTTGAAATAAGTTTTGCAGGAAGCAACCAGAGTTTCTGCCCTCCAAACGTAGCTCTGCCCCAGACACCCACTGTGGCCTTGGACAAGACGCATAATCTCAGCTGCTCTATTTGCATTGGTATATTAGTGTTTGCCTACACATCTCCTGGGGGTACAGCCAGGATTAATTAATTCTTACCCTTTATTACTTGTTAACTTCCTGCAATGCATGAGATGTAAAACGCTGAACATCAGAAGTGTCTTTTTGCAGATTAAATAGTGTAATGAACTGACTATTTCAGATACCACTGCCCTATGGTTGGAAATGATTATTTGAGGGTCCTAAACCCTGCATTGCCAACAGCTGAAAGATTTTCTTTTGGTACAAGTCCTACTGGACTGTGTGTTGTGCTGGGAGCACCACAGCAATGGGGGTTGTGGCCAAGGAATTCAGCACATAAAAAACCCAAAGTAGATCCCCATACACAGTATGTTGGAACAAATCCCGAGAAGGCAACTCAGTTGATTAAAGGGATGGAGCACCTCTTCTTTGAGGAAAGGCTGAGAGAATTGGGATTGTTCTGCCTGGAAAAGAGAAGGATTCACAATGACCTGATTGTGGCCTTCCAGTACCTGAAGGGAGCCTGCAAGAAAGATGGAGAGAGACTATTTACAAGGGGCTGGAGTGACAGGACAAGGGGGAATGGCATCAAACTGACAAAGAGTAGGTTTAGATATTAGAAAGAAATTCCTCCCCATGAGGGTGGTGAGTGTCTGGCACAGGTTGCCCAGAGAAGTTGTGTCTGCCCCATCCCTGGCAGTTCAAGGCCAGGTTGAATGGGGCTTGGAGCAACCTGGGCTAGAAGGACAGGGGGGATTTGAACTAGGTCATCCTTAAAGTACCTTCAAACCCAGGACATTCCATGATTCTATGATTGTCAGGATTACTTCCTATATACTCCTATATATTAAAATTTTTTTATACTTCACCATTTTTTCTCTCCAACTGGGATCTCGCTGGGAACTCAGTCAATGGTGCTGGGTTTTGCCATCACATGATGATACAGTGTGATAAATCTCTGTTCTCTGGTGAGTCAGCTTTGTGTGGGAACAAGTATGAGATGCTGACAAACTGCATCATCACTGAAACTTCTGTCTCAGGCATCAACATTTTGATTTTTATCAGTGCTACTCAGGGCCATAGTATCAAAGTCTTCACCTTGTAAGTGGAAGTCTTCTCGGATCTCTTTCATCCTTCTTTTGACAGATGGGAAAGGGAGTCATGACTGATGAGGTTATTTGCCAAAGGTCCCACAGGAAGAAGAAGCAGGAAAGAACCTTGGAGTCCAACTGCTGATCTCTCTCCTCAGAGAATCTGAAGAAATTCAGCAAGTTACTATTTTCAGATTTACTTCCACATGACTCTTCCTGAAAGCTAATGAATCTGCAGCCTCATTTGCACAGGCAATATGATGGAGGTTTCCCTGACTCCATATGATGCGCAGTACTTCTGTTTAGAAGTAGTTTTGAGGAGCGTTGGCTCCCATTCCAAAATTTCCAACAGCAAATTTTAGGCTGATCCCAAGCTAATATAATCTATCCTGTAAAAAGCCGTACCAAAGCGACTGGTAGCAATCTCCACCACCGCAGTGCTGTGTCAAAATTATGCTAAACTGGGCACAGTTTGTTTTCCTGGAATGGCCAAGGGAAAGAATTCTACTACACAGAGGGATCCCTGTGGCTGAGGAACCCCACCAGACATCAGGACATCCAAAGCTGGCCAGGTACAAAGAGAGTGAGTGTCTGCAAAGTCCTGCCTGTGCTCTCTGGTAGTGTGTGTCCTTGAGCACATCTCCAGGAGCACAAACACACTGCTCCAAATGCCATGGCACACACCTCTGCTGCAGGAAATGCTGGGATGGGAAGTTCAAGCTTCTGAGGGAATTTCCATCAGTTGGAGAGAATATTGCTGTGAAGAACAATGTTACATTTCTTTCCTGACCTCTGCAAAGCCCCATGCCTACTCCTGTGGATGACTTTGGCAGGTTCTTTATCTCGTCTCAGTTAATATCAGAAGGAACAGTGATGCTTCCTCTTGCTTTTATGTGTTTCTGCAAAGTTCTGAAGTTTTGATCGTCAATTGCTGTAAAAAAGGGATCACTGGAAAGGCTAAAAATTGTTCTTTAATGTGCAGCATCAGCAGTGATGGTAAGAATCTCTAGGGATGGTGGATTCTACGTCAGGAACCAGGTTGGAGGGGCCTTGGATCAACCTGGTCTAGTGGAAAGCGTGGCAGGGACGTCGGAACAAGATGACCTTTAAGGTCCCTCTCAACCCAGGCCATTCTATGGTTCTAACATTTATTGCTTTGTCACATCAGGGAGGATTTGCTAATAGTCCAAATATACATTTTGAAAAAAAATTAATTAACCTTGACTACTAAAGAAACAAAAGTGAAACACTGCTTCCCTCCTGTGGTGACCTTCCTGATTGCACAGGAAACACTGCAATAAATGGCACCTTTTAAGTGATTTTCTAAAAAATAAATATTATTATTCTGATGACATAGCAGCCAGGCAGTCACTCACGTCCCACTGTTATTGTTACAGTCCTGGACTGACATTTCCAAAGCAGAACAGTGCTTTGAAGCACATGAAGCCCAGCTCTTGCTACTCATCCGAATGGAAGCCTTGAGAAGGTTATCTCATTACAATCCACTGTTTGTGGACAAGTTCTCCTCTTTCAGCTGCATTTGAACTGATTCTCTGCTTGGGTGGGTGCAGGAGTGTTATGTATCACTGTGCTGAATAATGAAGGGGATGAGTGGCAGTGGGACAAAGGGAGCACACCTGGATGCAGGCCCTGCTCCACTGTGGCTGGAGATGGTTTACAGCTGCTGGGTCACTGAGCCAGCACAGGGAAGAGACCAGACAAGGGCTCTGTTATTACCATTTCTGCACTTGCTGCTATTATCAATATTGTATTAGTACCTGGAGGGCTCATTTGGGGTCCCACATCTCCACCTGAAGTATTCAGGCCAGGCTGGACGGAGCTCTGAGCAACCTGGCCTTGTGGAAGGTGTTCCTGCCCGTGGCAGGGGGGTTGTAATTAAATGATCTTCAACCCTTCCAGCCCAAACTGTTCAGTGATTCTATGATTCCATCACACTGGAGTTTCAAAGGGAACACATGTGGATGTAGGATGTGGTTTGCTTTAGAAACGGAACATAGCAGGGGCATGATAAAAATATCTGTGGTCATGAATAAGTGAGAAGAAACAGGGCAAGAGATTTGGATTTTCTTCCTTTCTATCCTTTTTGTTGTGCAAGGGATAAAGGATCAGGGGCAAGTCAGGGCTGAATAAGGAACAGTTTTTTTCATTCTCCCAGGCAATCAGCAAAAGGACATGAGGAAATGGACTCAAGCTGTGCTAGAGGAGGTTCAGCTTGGACATCAGGAAGAATTTCTTCACAAAAAGGGTTGACAATATTTGGAAGGGACTGCTCAGGGTGGTGGTGGAAGAAACAACTGGACATGGATCTCAGTGCTCTGGTTTGGTTGACAAGGTGGTGATTGGTCAGAGTTTGGACTCGATGGTCATGGAAGTGTTTTCCAACTTAAATTTTTCTGTGATTCTGTGATTCTGAGTAGAGAGTGGAAGAAATGCATACCACCCAGGACCCACTGCTTCTCTTTTGGCTTTCAGCTAATGAACCAAAAAAATTCCTCTGGGAAACAAGTTTGTGAGTTCCCTTGTTCCTAGGTTTTAGCTCTGCTTCCCAAATGCAAATCGTCTGAATTCAAAGAGCTATTCCTAGACAGAATATACAGACAACCTTCTCACACAGTACTGAAAATTGGGTTCATTTGAGGAGAAATCATACAGGTTTTGGCATGAATAGAAGGAAGGGTGGAAAAGGAAAGATGCTACCTCCTGTCATAATGCTTTTGATAAAATTAAAGCTGAGACAGATGGTAATGGTACAGGCTAATGTTACCATATGGCAGAATCAGTCATGCAAAAAATATGCTGCTTTAAGGAACGTGTGAAACTGATAGATGTTAATATTCCAAATATTTTAGATTTGTATCTTGAACATTCTCACAGGCTGTGGAGCTGGAAGAAGATTCTCATGCTCAGGAAGTGTTTGCCTAGACTGCAGTTGAACTCCAGTGGGTTATTCATTCCTCCTCTGCTCTCCTCAGTGGTAGGAAACATCTGGCCAACCTATGGCTTTGCTCCCTGCTCAGTCACAGCAGTTTGTGTCTGGGCAGGTGCTCTCTCCTGAGGGAAATGGGGACAAGGAAAGGAGCAAGGTCTTGTTGGACATGCAGGGTGGGTCAGGGTCACTGTCACCACCAGCTGCTCCCTGTTCCATAATTTTGTGGGAATTCTGGAGGAGAGACACCATGGGGCATGGCCTCAAGGGCTGGGACCTCCCACACCTCCCTGTAGCAGGGGACGGGAGCAAGAGGAGAAGGATGAGGGATCAATGGCTGTGTCCATTTCATGACAGTGCCATCACTGGCCAGGTGCCCCTGACAAAAGGAATGACACAACTTCACTCCCAGACTCTTGCCAGGTCTCAGTTCCCAACACTAACATGAGTATTCAGAGGTGAATTATTTTGTTCTCTTTTCTATGACTGAGCTTTGTGTGCAAAGGGGGAAAAAGGCCCCTAAACCTCAACGTGAACAAGATCCCCAGCATAGCAGGACACATTCACATTGAATTGTTGGCTGACATCACCTGGATATGCATCAAAACTTGTCTCTCCTTACCACTGTTGTCTCTGAGGAGAAGCTTATTTCATGTGTACTGCAGCTCTGTTGAGTCAGTGGAATTGCAGCAGGGATGCTAAACTTGGATAAAAATCTGTTTTGAACTTTTGATGATGATATTAAAGAAAAACAACAACAACAACAAGAGATCTTGGCTTGTGATGACTGTCGTTTGTCCCCTATGCTGCACAGTGCCCCGGGATGGCAAAGAGGATTCTTTCATTGCATTTCCAATAAACAAAGAGGCAGTTTCTCCTCATGCCTTATTAGATAGTCTTTGTATGAATCGAGGAAAATAACATGTCTGTGTGAGATGGAGCACGGTGTAAATGATCCTACTTGGCCGGACCTGGTGGGGACGTGACCTCAGTGCATGCGAGGAACCCAGTGAGGGAGACACAGAGCCAAGATTGAGAATCCATGAATTCAGATAGATAAACGTTGCTTTGTTTTCAACTTCAGCACTCCACAATCTTCTGCAAAGCGTTTCCAGCAATTTAAACTGAAGGGATGTGGGGGTTAGAGCAACTCTGTCAGGACTGAAAACCTCAAAGGGAGATAGCTCAGCAGAAGGGGTGCTGTTTCTACCAGGAAACTTCCTCATTGTATTACAGTTAACACAGTCCTCTGGATTCATGTCACCTAATGTCACACCTGCAATGTGCTGACCAAAGATATTCATAACAAGGAAAACCTGAAGACATGGGAAAATTGTTTAAATATTGATATTAGTTACACTGGAGCATCATATTCCTGCATATGGAAATACAAAAGACCTCTTAAACCAGTGTGTCAAGTTGCTTCCTGCTGGGTGTGAAAAGAAAACCCTTTTTGGGAACGGTGGCTGCCAAGTGGCCACTTCCGAGGTTTCCTCTGCCATTTGGATTTGCCAGCTCGCAGTGCCAGGCCCTGGAGCTGAACTGGCTGGACACAGTGAGCTCCATCAGATTCACAGAATCCTTTAGGTTGGAAAAGACCTCCAAAACCATCAGGTCCAATCTCTGACCCATCACCACCTTGTCAACCAGACCAGAGCACCGAGTGCCACATCCAGCCATTCCTTGAATACCTCCAGGCTGGGGACTCCACCACCTCACTGGGCAGCCCCTTCCAGTGTCTGACCACCCTTTTTGTGAAGAAATTCTTTGTGATGTCCAACCTGAACATCCCCTGGCCCAGCTTGAGGCCGTTTCCTCTTGTCCTGTCCCTGTTCCCTGGGAGCAGAGCCCGACCCCCACCTGGCTCCCCACTCCTGCCAGAGAGTTGTGGAGAGCGAGAAGGTCCCCCCTGAGCCCCCTTTTCTCCAGGCTGAGCCCCCCCAGCTCCTCAGCTGCTCCTCACAGGACTGACTCTCCTGACCCTTCTCCAGCTCCATTCCCTTCTCTGGACACTCTCCAGCACCTCAATGTCTTTTTTTTTGCATTGAAGGGCCCAGAACTGGACACAGAACTTTCGGTGTCTCACCAGAACATCCTTCAGGATGAACAGTCCAGGACTCGGAGGGCTCATGGGCTCACAACATTACACTTCCCTCAATGCTGCTGACCCCAGAGTAAAACTGCCTTAAAGAAAGAGATCACTTCTGTTGTGCAACACTAACTTTTTGTCCACTTAAGCTCTCCCTTAAAAAGTTACTTTCTAATGAATAAACCTTGGAAAAATAAATATTCTTTGCCAAATATAAAAAAATAAATCTGTGAACTTCTACCATCTCTGTCAATGCCATCAGTACCTGTACACATTGTAATCAGAAAAGAAATACTCTGCACGCAGACAGAAGTGATAAAGTAATTTGTGTCATCATCATCCTTTCAGAGATGCTTTGTTAGTTATTTCTCATTTTGTATTTGTACATTTGATTTTTCCTGCATGAGCCTGGTTTTTTGCATTTGTCCTCTCTGGGTTTCAGCTGACAGATTTTGTCCCATTTTCCAAATCAATCTGAAGTCAGGACCTGTCCTCTGTAATGTTTACAATACCTCTCAGCTCATAAACCTGTATTATCTTTGCTATCATATAAATCAGTTATTCATGGACATGATGAACAAAACAAGCTCCTCTGTCCTCAGTTGAATTGACCTGTTTGGGAGCTGCATTTTCTCCTGCTTATGCACCTAAATTATGGTGCTTTTGTTTATGTTCCTATTTTGTTCACATGCCCCTAATTTGTTCATGAGACTGTCATGAGACTAAGTACACAGACTTTTTACAGTCAGGATATTTCACATCTGCTTCTCCCTTGTCTATCAGGCCTGTTATTCTGTCAGAGGAGGAAATTAGATTGATTTTATGTGATTTGTTCTTGAGAAACCCATGCTGGCTTTTTCTTGTAATTTTATTATCTTCTAGGTGTTTATATTGATTATTTAATAATTTGTTCCAGTATCTTTCCAAGAAATAGAGTTAGGCAGGCTGGTGGATCACTCCTGGGGCTTCTTTTTCTCCTTTTTAAAGCCAGGGCACTGTTTGTTTCTCCTGTCTCTTGTCACCTGCCACCATCTTCTCCAAGATACTCACTAATACTTTAAGAATTTCCTTGGCTGGTTCACAAGCCCTCTGGGATGAATTCCATCAGCTCTACTGACTTCAGGACATCCCCACATTTCCATAGGTGGCCTTCCTGTGTTCTAGCCTGCGTGTGCAGCTCCTTTCCAGCACCAAGTGATGCTTTGGTGAGGGGAAAATGATGGAACAAAGCAGATTTTCTACAAAACAGAACCAAGAGACCCTGCTGGTGCCAAAGACACAGGGACACTCATTATGGTTTGAGTGCTTGGAATGTTCCACATCTTTATTTGTGTGGTGCTGGTGGACCACAGGGACATCATGACATCTCATTTAAACATGAAAGTGTTAATTATTATTGGGCGGGCAGGTAAAGAGACTACGGTCTGAGCTTGACATTTCCAAGTCATTTTTTTAATTTATTAATTATTAACCCCCAGACTGTTAGGAATAGATTTACAAGGTCTGGGAATTAAAGTGGGCAAGATTAGATCATGCTCATACCTTTCACAACAATTCAGCTTTTCATTAAATTTCCATCGAGGAGGAAACTTTATGCTGAGGAAATTATTTGAGGAACTATTAAAGACAACCATAAAAATCCAAATTACATTCAGTGCAGCAGAAAGAGAAGGTTTTATGAGACTTGTTAAAAAGCATTTATCACCTGGAAACACACCACAGTTAGCTAAATCCAGTTTGCTCTGAATTTAACTGCTCAAAAGTGACTAGATGACTTTTTAGTTAATACTTAAATCACACAAAGTAATTACAGAGCATTACATACATCTCATTAAGCTTCAGGCCACTAGGGTGAGCCAGACTATAGTCAATGTCAGCTGTTGTGCACCGTGAAATGAAAATGACATCTCAGATCACGAGATTCAGAACAAAAAAGTCAAAATGCATGAGTAGAGCCCATGCCTTTCATCTCAGGACTAAGATTCTTTACCCTTGCCCTCCTCCCTTAGAAGTCTGGATTCATCTGTGCCAAACAGCTGAAGCAGCTTCTGCAAGTGCTTTGGAAATCGTGTCCTCTTCATGCATGAGGCACGTTGGGTGCCCAACACCACCCATTTCTTGTCCTGGGTCTTTCAAGGTGCTGAATTTCATTCTGTAATCTCTTATGCAACTATGCCAGGAAAAAGCCTCAAAAAAACCCCCAGCTATGATGATTGGAGGGTTGGGGCACTTCTCCTGCAAGAAAAGGCTGAGAGAATTGGGGTTGTTCAGCCTGGAGAAGAGAAGCTTTGGGGTGACCTAATTGCCCTTTCCAGTACCTGAAGGGAACTGACAAGAAAGATGGAGCGAGACAATTTACAAGTGCCTGGAGTGACAGGACAAGGGGGAATGACTTCAGACTGACAGAGAGTAGGTTTAGATTGGATATTAGGAAGAAATTTTTCCCTGTAAGGTTGGCAAGGCACTGGCACAGGTTGCCCAGAGAAGCTGTGGCTGCCCCATCCCAGGATGTGTTTAAGGCTAAGCTGGATAGGACTTGGAACAACCTGGTCTAGTGGAAGTTGTCCCTGCCCGCTGCAGGAGAATAGAACAAGAGGAGCTTTAAAATTGTGAAAGTGAAGTAACACAGTGCCCCTTCCTTCCTCCTCATGGATTTGTAAAAACTTTCAGTGGAGAAAAACTGTGAATGTTTGCAGCAGAGAGCATTGCAAATGACAGTGGGGCTCTCTTATTTAAGGAAAAACTTCTTGAAATAGTTTAAAAAAAAAAAAAAAGCCTGCCAAATATTTGTATATAGCATTGCTGGATGAGCAAACAAGGCTCTGCAGTCAGCTGGGCATCATTGAAGTTAAACACTCACATATTTCTTTCTCTTCATGTTCTTCCAACAACAGAAAACAAAGCTGCAGTTCGCTGTTATTTGTCCCCTGCACTCACTGATGTCAGTCACTGAATAGCCCTTCAGGAGATTTTACTGCCCTGAACAGACTGCAAAACTGTGGGCTGTTATCTCAGAGCAGACGGAGCCCGTGGATATTGGGGAACAGTTCTCCAGCTCTTGAAGATCTCCCCTGGCTGTGTCATGTCCTTGTCAACAGGTTTCTGTAGGCCCTGAGCTGGCTGAACTGGTTCAGTGATTGCTTTTCTTTCCAGAACCTTGACTAAAAAATCTTCCTTTTACTATAGTCAAACAGGGCTTGGAGGCTTTTCCTTCCAGCCACTGGCCCTCCTTACAGAGAGAAATGGCCCTGGAAGCCCATGGTTTGGGTCGGTATTTGGTGGACTGTTCACTGCAGCACATTTTCACTGTTTGACTCATCTCTTGCCCATCTCCAGCACCCAATTCATAGCTGAATGGCAGAGCTGTTAGTTTTGCAAAATGAGAGATTTCGAGCAATTTTAAGAATTGGGATTCTAAACCCTTTTCTTCGCTTTTGTGACAAGGGGGATTGAAAGGACTGAGACCCTGTATCACACTGAAATAAAGCTTGAGGGAATCAACCCTCATAGCCACATCTTCCCTCTGTGCCACACGGGTCTGCAGAGCACACTGAAGTTTGGGATGGAGATTGGCAAACTCATCCTGAAGAAATTCTTTTTCAAGAGGAAGTACTAACATTGAATCATAGACTCATAAGAAAACTCACCCCAGGACAAAATAGCAGTAACATCAGGCCCATGCAAGTTTTAAACTCTTAAGAGCTGGCTGAAAACTCCAACAAAATGTGACCATAAACAACTTTTCTTCAGCAGAGTCATATCGTTCTGGTTTATGGCCCTGGCTTTGAACAGTTCCATCACTGTCAAGAAAGTGACACTTGGCACAAGATGAGAAACATGGGACATGTTAAATATGAGCACATGCCTGTAACAGTGAGCCTTTGGGGGTCCTATTTTCAGCAGCAAACTGTCTGATTTACTTCCTGAGGGAGGAAAGCACACATCAAAAGAGCAGACTCCCATAAAATCATCAGTGTTTGGCTTTCTTGAACATGAAGAAGCTACAGAGCCATTCCGCAGGTCCTGGGTGATGAACTATGAATGATGAGAGATATAAATTGCCCTCTGTGATGCACTTCACTCAGATTGCTGTTACTCAGCAGTAAAGTCCAGTTTAAAGGTGTTTCCTTCCTTTCATTCTCCTCACCTCCTTTCCCCAGTCCTGTTTGCAGAAGGGTGCTCTTCATCCCAGGTATTTTCAGTGCTCTCCAAACAACCCCATGCTGTATCTGCAGCATTGAGATGACAGCAAAGTGTCCAAGGGGAGAGGTGGACAAGTACCTCCCCAGCTGCCTTCACTGCTGAATGTTTATGTCGTGACACCCTTGATCTCCTTAGGTCTCTCTTTCCTAACTCTCTGTGTAAGTTTGTGTTTCTTTTCTTGAATACCTTCCAGTTCCAACACCAAAACCTCTTGCATTTCTTATCTTCTTCCATTCATGAAGGAAGGACTTAGACTGTCCTGCTCCCTGCTTCTGTCTCCCAGTTTCTCCATCATGTTGTGTAGAGATGGTTAAGCTCCAGGGCTGATAAACACAGTGCTGAAGAATGGTTTTTCCACTTTGCCAGGCAGCAGAAAAAAGGCTCTCTTGCTGCTCCTGGTGCCACAGAGCTCCGTCAATGCACTTAGTGGGCTTTTGGGAACAAAGCATAAATATTTCAGAAGGGTGCTTTAGTAAGTGTTTGTTTGCTCAGAAGCTGTTGGTCCCTTCTTGGGTAGTTGCTATGATAAAACACGTTGATTTAAACAGGAATGATGTTTCTCTCCTCATGTCTGAATGTATGTTGGCTCTTGCAACTCGTCTCACCGGCGAAAGGGATGGCTCTGAGATGGCAGTGCTTGGCACAGAGGGGCTTCATGGAGCACTTTGGGAAGCTCCTGCACGGACAGACCTTGTCTAGTTCTCTGAGGCACGTCATGGTACTGGTTGTCCCAGAATTTCTGCCAGAAGACTGAGGCATCAAAACTCGCCTCTGTCTCTCTTCTGCTGGCAGGTGTTCAGAGCACAGACCTTCAAATTCAGGTGGCAGAGATGAGGGGTATCATCTGTTGGCCTGCTCAAGCACCTTCGGGAAAGGAGCTGGAGCTGATGCCAGAAAATTACTGCCAAAAAGTATAATACACACCGAGAAAATGTGCTACAGCAGAGAAACAAAAATAGAAAGGCTAACTTAGCTAAGGCCCTGGTGGGGCTGATGGGCTGTGCCATGTCGGCTGTGCTTGTTTAGACCTGTCTTTCTGTATTTATGTCGTAGATTCCAGTGTGTCTCACTTGGAATCTGTTTCAGAAGTGCTGTCTGATTTCTGTTCAGCAGGAGAACACATCCCTGTGTCTTCACCAACAATAACAGTGCTTAGCGAAGACATGCTAAGAGGTGTGACCTGGACAGGAGAGGAAATGTCCTTTGTGATGCTGTGAGGTTGTTGACATGGGAACCATGGCTCACCATACGGCACGTTCTTGCTTTTAAACCAGCAGGGAACTTTAATGATTCAGACTGAGAAACCAGCTGAAGGAACTGCTCAAAATGCCTTGTGCTGAGCCCAGTCCGTTCCTCTTAGTGATCAGATGTTGGGTGTCTCTCTTCCCCATTTGTATTCCTGCTCTCTACCAGAGGAAAACAGGAGCTGGCACCTGCAGTTTTGGCAGGGTAGATGCTTGCTGAGATCTTCTGCTGAACCTCTGTGTAAGCTCCTCCCTGCCCCTCTCTGCTGCCCTGCCATGCTTCTACTCGTGGTATCTCGCCAGTCAGCTGCCGGCTGTCTTAGAGGTGACAAAAGATATTAAAATATACTGGGTCCAACAACTTTACCATCAGGAACAGGGTCCTACAGCATCTTGGGAATCCTGGGAAGCTGCAGAACCAGCCGGAGCTCACTGCACCCATTGGAATAAACTCCCTCCTCCCTCCCAGCTGCCTCACAACCAGGGTTGCTCTTGGGAAATGATCATTTTTGACATTTCATCTTCAACATTTCATCTCACAGCCAGTTCTCTCTCCACTAAGCGCTGGAGGTCCATTAACAATAATGTGACACCTCCGAGATTCTAATAAAACCCCAAAAGTTTAGATCAATAGTTAATTAGCTGGTCCCCACTGGCAGACGGTGCAGTTGGATAGAGCTGTCAGAGCACAGCAATTTCATGTGTTAAATCTTGTCATCTCTGAAAATTTGGGACAGAGATGGCATTGTGAGCTTGCAATGGGAGACTAACAGGGGGTCTGGGGGTTGGGATAACACACTATTTGTATCTCTGCATCTCCTAAATTTTACCTTTGCAAAGTGGCATCTATGTTCTTTAAAGCAAATTATAAAGCTCATGTGGGTCTGCCTTACAACTGCTGAGATTTGATCCAATTTATTATCAGAAGTTAAAACAAGCAAACCCAGACAATGCCCCGTAAACCCTTTTCATAATACCTACAATATGAAATGTTATATTTTCAGTGATTTCTTTCTCTATTTATGCGGTTGCAAATTAACTCAGAAATAAGCACTGCAGACATCAATAAATACTTCATCCTTTGGCTTTTGGGCTTAGTTATTCACCAATAACTTACAGGGCACAGCCAAAGAAAAACAATTCTCTCTTCATTATTTTCTGGTGGAACAACTGAAGAGCAGAAAAGGGCACACTCCACTATTGTTTTCCTCTGCTGCAGTAGCCAATATGGCCCTGGTCTGTCCAAGGCAGAGCTGGGCAAATAATTTGCAAGTGATGCCAGGGATGTAACAAAGTAAGACATCCTGAGGGCTCTCAGTTTGCACAGTGTATTCGCAGCTGAGACAATGGAGAATTTTAAAAAAATTCTTCAGAAATAGCTTTGCTTGTTTTTTTTTCCCCTCCCAGAACAGGTCAATTTACTCAGACTAGTACTTTTTGGGGGAAAAAAATCTGAAGAGAGCATGAGAACCATTGTTGAACCTCAGGTTTTGAGCTGGGAATGCTGAGAGAGGATTCTCTGATGGAGTTGCTGATTACATCCATGCCAGGGAGGCATTCCTGGATTTTAGCCTTCCTGCCCTGCTGCCCATCATCCTCCTCCTTTTCCACGGTGCCCCGACAGAGAGCAAAAAGGAGCACAGGGAAACCTGGATGTGTACTCCATAATGGAAAAACTCCCTCCCACCTTTATTTCTGAGAAACCTGCCTTTAACCCCCAAACATCATAGAAAATGGTCACAAGGAGCATCCCAGCCAGAGCAAGGACAGCAATGGGCTTTTGGGGAGACCCTGGGGCTGGTTTTGGGGACAGGATCTTTGCTGAGGACTGGATTGTCCCTGGCACCTCTGCTCAGAGGCATTGCAGCAATGCAGACAGGATCTCAATTCACCAGGAAATCTATTTTTGTGGTTTCCTCCCTGCAGCAGGAGGTCAAGTGCAGGTGCAATATTGTTCAGGATTTCTTACACTGAGGTGGCCAGAGTGAGTCTCCACTTCCTTCAATAGAGTTTGGAACAGGTTTTAGAAAATAAATAAAGCCCAAGAAAACCCCTCAGCCATTCTGCTTGTCCAGGAGCAGGGTTGGCTGCTGACTTTGCAGGCACTATTTTTACAACTTCACTGTTTCCAAGCTCCCAAGAGCTTAACAGAGCAAGTCCAGAGGAGACATTCACTAGGGAAGGGCTCTGCCGAGCAGAAGAGGTTTCTTCCTGTTTATTAGCTGGAGACATTCTGTTTAAAAGCAGGAGGCAGTGACTTTGCCTCTCTGCTGCATGAGGAAGCCCTGGATTCATTTCCCTTGCCTGGTTTACTGGCCAGTGAAAACAATTGCAGAAAAAAAGCCCCAGCTCACAAAAAAAAAAAAAAAAAAAAAAAAAAAAAAAAAAAAAAGGCAGAATAAAAGCAGATTCCTGACCTTGGGTTTGCATGGGGGAATAGTGAATGATAAATATCTAGGTTTCGAATAGTGAATGATAAATATCTAGGTTTCGAAGGACTGACCAGTCCTGCTTGAGGGGCTGCACTGGAGACACAGATCATCATGACTTGTGTGCACTGGTCAAGCTGAGTCTGTCTTTCCAGACATCCCAATTTGTACTCTCCACTGAGTAAACTCCATTTATTGCTCACAGGAGGCCAACATTTACTGTACACAGGCTCTAACAGGTCCATGTTCTTCCTGCCCTGGAGAACCCAGAAACTCCCCCCACAACCTTTTTGAGGTCCTTCTTCCATTGCACATCTGTACACCCAGTGGGGGGTTGGCCCAAAACAGTTTTTCCCTTACCAGCTGCAAAATGCTCATTTCCCCCATTCCAAAGACAAAAAAAGTAAAGAAGGAGATATCTTTTCCCTGGCTCCAACGTGCTCCATGTCCTCTGCTCACTCTAGTCATTCCACTGGAGAAGGATGCGGTGTGCGTGTCTGGCAGTCACATCCTTCTTGCCTCTCGGACGTGCTGTGTTCCCTGTTTCCCAGCCAAAACCAGGGTGGACACAGCCAGGAGGTGACTGTGGGGATGTGCAGCTGGGTGGGTGCTCTCCTGGTACCCACGGAGTGCCCGGCCCTGCTGATGGGCAGCCCTCAGCCTTCTCTGCTGAGCTCTTCAATCTGCACCACTGCAACCAGGCAGCCTGGAGTTGTCACGGCTTTGCCAGAGCGCCAGGCAGTGACAGACACACAGGGAGATGCTGTATAAACACACACGCTGTTCCTGATACCACTGCCTGGTACCAGCAGAGGGAAAGTTAGGCTTTGCTTAGGATAATGCATCCTAGGGCTGAGAGAGCCTTTCTCCTGGAGGGACTGCAGCTCCAGGTCCTTCTGAGGAAGCAGAGAGGGGACTGCAGAGCATACCACGTGTTCATTAGCTTTTCAGGTTTTGAATCCTGCTAATGAGAAGGGAATAATTCTACTCAGCTCTCCATCCAGCCTTTGGAGAGCTGCAGGATGACTTCAGTCCACGCTGGAGTCAAGCAGAGGGCCAACAGCTCCTTCAAGACAAGGAAGCCAGAGGGGTGCTCTGCACGTATGCAGTGATGTCCAGCCCCCTGAAGGCTGCTGGGCGATGGTCCATCCTCTGTACGTGCTGGCTCACAGGCTCAGTGTCCTTTTGCTGAGCTTGCAAAGTAATGTTGTTTGGATGGAACCCTGAGGAACCTGGTCTAGTGGAAGGCGTCCCTGAACACAGCAGGGACTTGGAACGGGATGATTTTTAAGGGCCTTTCCAACTCAAGCCATTCTCTGATTCTAAAATCATGGAGATACTGCTGGCCAGACCCCACCCAGGGATGATCCAAAGTGTGGTCAGGGTCAAAGCCCAGGACCCTGGAGCCCTGGGCAAGCCAGAACCACCACAAGGAGTGTGCTCTGTACATTGGCACAAGGACAAAGGTTTGTTTGCTCATCCTCTGACAGATTTTGGGAGAGTTCAGGACATTGCATCTGAGGAGGATTGGTGCCTTCTGTCCCCATTCTAAGCGGACACCTCATTGCTCTCTGCAACAACCTGAAAGAAGGTTGTGGTGAGGTGGGTGTTGACATCTTTTCCCAAGTGACAAGTGACAGACAAAGTGAAATGGCCTCAAGTTGTGCTAAGGGAGGTTTAGATTGGATACTAGGAAAAAATTTCTTCACTGAGAGGGTTGTCAAGCTGCCCAGGCTGCCCAAAGCAGTGGTGGGATCACCATTGCTGGAGTGATTTAAAAGACATGTAGATGTGGCATTTGGGGATGTTGTTTACTGGTGGGCTTGGCTGTGCTGGGGCAATGACTGGACTTGATGATCTTAAAAGATTTTTCCAACTGAAATGACCCTGTGATTCTTCCCCAGGCAAACCTTTCACCTGGGAAGTAGCTCTGTTATCTTGTTATTTCCTGGTTTTCCTCAGCAAACTCACAGTTTTTCATCTCATTATCTTTGGGTTATTTCCTTCTTTCAATGCTCTTATTTTGCTTTACGTTTTTCAAAGAATGGGTCAGCTGTGAAAACAAAGGACATTTAAAATTACTTTGTTTTTAGCCAGCCCCTAAACAGACCATCTAGTTTAAAAAATATTGAAACAATGGGGAGTTTTACTTTATCAAAGTGCTTTTTTCTTCCACCACATCTTTTGTATCTTCCAGTTTCTTAATCTTTTGCAAATCTTAGCTGAATCACTCTCAAATTCTACTGTAATCACATGGTTTTCACACAATAATTGCTTACAGACGACTTCTACCTGTTTCCATCTGTGCTTTATCAGCAAACACTGCTTAAACAGTATTTTCTGTCAATAGCTGTCAGGAGTTCCCAGGATACTAATGTGTTTGGGCCACGCGGATACTGAGAAACTCAGAAAGAGTTGGGAGAAAAATCAGCCATCCAGAAATTCCTCCCAAAGGGGAAAAAGTCCCCCCAAATTAGATTCAAAGGTAAGAGGAGGGAAAGTGTCACCAAAGAAGTGGGGGCGAGTCCTTGGCACCCACAGAGAACCTGTTTCCCAGCCTTGGTCCCTCCAGGGTGCTGGTGTCGTGGGGCAGCTGATCAAAGGTGCCAGGAGCTGATGGAAGAAGGAAGAGTTAAGGCAATCCCAGCCTCGTGACAGTATCCAGGTTATGGGGAGCCTTACAGGCACCCTGGTGCAGGGATACAGCAGGGACCACAGGACCTGCTCCCATCTGGAATCCTGCACTAGCCTGGCACAAGGATGATGATGACAATCCCCCAAGCTCCATTTGCTGTGTGGTGTTGGATGAGTCTATTCCTTTCCTTCTGAAACAGGGAGTGTGAGCCCAGCTTCCTGCAGGATGAAGGATGAGCAGTGGGATGTCCAGGGAAGCATCATGGATCAGTTCAGGCCCTTGTGAGGGCAGTGCCTGCCTCTGAATCCACTAATTCGATAATGACAGTGCCCTGCAAATCCTCTTCAGGCAATGAATCCCCTTTTACTCAAGAGGTTTATTCAGTTACTCTCGGCTATTTTCAGTAGGGAAGGCATTTTTATTGTGGCAATTCAATAAATTAGCAAGGATTGGTGTCAGTAACCTCCTTGCCACATCAGAAATGTAAAGCTTCATGAGGCACCAATCCCATTATGGACCTAATCTCATCTCCTCTCCACAGATAACTGTGTGATAAAGGATCAGGTTTCCTCAGCTGCCTTTGTGAGTGCGCTGAGCTTAACCCCTCCTCATTCCCTACAGGAGAGAGGTTTTCACCTTCCAAACCTTCCCATCATTATTCCCTCTCTGCTAGCAGAGCATGGCAAGTCTGGGTCTTGAAATCTCCTTAAAATGATATTATTTATGTAGTCAATATTCCCCTCTCAGCAGGTCTCCACTGATGGCATTTCTTTCTACTCCTTTTCTCCTCTCCTCTCTCTGTGGTTCCTCCTGCTGTGACCTTTTAAAGTGTTTCAAAGGATCTTCGTGAAGGAGCAGCACTTACACGGAGAGGGGAGAACCAGGTTGCCAGGTTGGGTTGTTTTCAGTGACATGAATGACTCCCCGCACAGCCCAGGCTGAGGGATAAATATTTACTTTCCCTTCGTGGGGCTGCATCATGTCAGGTTTCATTTTCAGAAAGCTCTTTTACAAAAAAACCCACTCTCTCTGTTCAGAAAGAAGACTTTCAATTTCTACCCTCAGCTATATTTATTTTATAGGGAATTTATGGAATAAATACACTTTTGGTAGCGCAGGGATGGTTACAAATGGCATTGACTGGCAAATTTGTAAGTCGCCTGTCAGAGTGGTCTGCAGGATGGGGAGGGAAGGCAGACTTTGGCAGACTCTTTTTAATTGTGGTAAGAAATGCTTTACAGAATCATTGAGGTTGATAAAAGACCTCCAAGATCATTGAGTCCAGCCTGTGACCCATCACCACCTTGTCAACTAGACCAGAACACTGGGTGCAACGTCCAGCCAATTCTTGAACACCTCCAGGGATGGGGATTCCACCACCTCCCTGGGAAGCCCCTTCCAATGTCTGACAACCCTTTCCATGAAGAAATTGTTCCTGAGAATTCCCTGAAACATCTAAACACCCTTTCTGAAAGGGAAGGAGTGTTTGACTTTGACTGCCTTTCCACCCTTTTCACAGCAGTTGTGGCTGCCCCAGCCCTGGAAACGTTCAAGGCCAGAATGGACGGGGCTCTGAGCAACCTGATCTAGTTGAAGGTGTCCCTGCCCATGGCAGGGGGTTGGAACAAGATTATCTTTAAAGTCCCTTCCAATCCGGGCCATTCTATCATTCTATGATAAACAAGCATTAAAAATGGGTCTCAAAATGGTCCACGACTATTAACAAAGAGCTCCTCAGTGCTCCATGCTGTTATTCTACCACTACTGATGAGAAAATCGATAGGGAGCAGTTGGGAAACCTGGCCAAGCCTGTAAATTAGTGTCAAATTAATACCAGAGCCAAGCTTAAAACTCAAGTCTCGATGTGCAGTGTCTGAATCCAACCACAGCAGAGCGCAGGTTAATATTCTTCTATCTGCACCTACTTTTATAAAATTAAGTTTTATTTCTCTACCTTTATCTAATTTTGGAGCCCAGCTCTATTCTCAGAGGCAGTAAGAGGGAGAATGTCATATCCATAGAGACTCTTCTGGTGCCTTAAACATACTCCACCAGAGACAGGGACCAGAGCCGTGCACCACCTCAGCCCTTCCTGTGCCTCTGACATCCCTTGTTCTGCAGAAAGCAGGAGCCCAAAGCTATAAAACAAATGCTCTCAAGAGCCCAATATTTAATTTTCACTCAGTGCAGAGACTGACTCCTGTAAATAGGAGAGACCTCTCACCCCGGCAACAGCAAGGGAACTGGCAGGCTGGCTCCTGACTCTCCTACTCATTTTTTTAATGAAGTGTGATGGCTTGTTTGGGGTACCTGGAGGCCGTATGGCACCCGCAGTCCTCAGTGACCCACAAATGGGTCTGTTTATGATAGTGAGATGAAATGAAAGGGAAACAGCACGGTGGTGCCAATAAATGAACGTTCTGTCCTGCACACGCTTCCTCCGGGACACGGGGAGAGGATTACTAATTGACCAGCTGTTTCTCACCATGTATTATTTGCAGTTGCAGAATTGCTCATTTAAAGCCACTTTGCCTGCAGACAGTTTGGGCTCGAATTCGGCCAAGGGGATCCCACTTTCCCAAGAGCTATTTCTTTTAAAGCATTTGGAACAACAGATTGGAAGGGCTGCCCTTACTTAGCTAGTCTCAAAGACCTCTTGAGACTCCACAGTGTGTATTTCTCTGCCTTCAAGGCTACACGGACTGTGTAAAATAAATTCCTATGGCTTTAAAAAGGATCATTAAGCCCCTATCATCACAGCTCACCAGGAGGGTTACGAGAGTGAGCGTATAAATTAACACTGCGGGGTTTTTCATTCATTCTCTAAGCAATGGCAGATAATCTTTTTCTCCAACTAGAAATTAAAAGCTGATTTTCCTATTTACTCTTACACCAGACTCAGCCTTAGGATGTGGAGCCTTATATATAATTCCTGCCCATTAAGGATCCCAGAAATGAGCTGTATTCCAGGGTCTGGGTCTAGACAGTAATGTGGTGAGGGGCTGGCCCTGCTTGCTCTCCTGGGAACTTGCTGGCTGTGCGGGTGGAGGAATGGGGGCACAAATGTGCCTTTGGGGAGCCACTGCATTAGTGCTGAGGACATGGCTACCTCCCACTGCTCACTGGTAATTTATCAGGGATTAGCATGGGGATATGGCCGAGGGAAAATGCGTGAGATAATCTACAGCAGACAGGGCGTGAGATGATAGAGAGCCCTGTAGTAGAGACTCCTCCACACAGCTGTTTTCCTCTCCTTATCACAGACTCATAGAATCACAGGACAGTTTGGGTTGGAAGGGATTTTAAAGTGCATCTCATTCCAATCCCCTGCCACAAGCAGGGACACCTTCCACTGAATCAGGTTGCTCCAAGCCCTGTCCAACCTGGTCTGGAGCACTTCCAGGGATGGGGCAGCCACAGCTTCTCTGGGCAACCTGTGCCAGGGCCTCCCCACCCCCACAGTCAGGAATTTCTTCCTGATTTGTAATTTAAACCTACTCTAATTTAAACCTACTCTCTGTCAGTTTGAAGCCATTCTCTCCTGTCCTGTCAATGCTGCACAGGTTTCCTTATGCTCTTCCCTATCTATGCTTAAGACAGATCTGGGATTAGTATTTTCCTAGGATTAGTATTCTCAGCAAGTTGTTGCCTTTTTTTCTTTTGTCCATTAACTCCATCAACAGTAACAGAGAAAGGATTGTGAAGTACTTTCAACTCAAGTACCTCTGGGGCAAATAAATCACGTTAAGCTGGTGCTGCAGGGAGAGCTGCCTTCCTCGGTGCTCCAGAGGGCAAAGACAGCACAGCAGAGCTGGGGCAGACACTTTCCTCTCAGAAAACATGGAAGATGATGGTCTTCATTCAGTGGGAGATGACACAGGGTGTGAAGGGTGCTGCAATAAATAGTTATTTGTCATCTCCTGACTTTTTGGTGACCATGCAGTATTTTTGTGTTGAACAAGATGCCAAGAGCATCACAGGCACAGGAGTTTGGAATAATGGTGTCAGGGCCAAGCACACTAACCAAGCACTGGGAATGGGACAGGCAGATCCTGACTGTGGCTTTCCCTTTCAGTGGTTTGGGTTGTGTGCCAGATGTTGCAGTCAATGTAAACAGCAGGACGAGGGCAAGCCAGGCTGGACCCACAGAAAACAGCATGACATTTAATTACTGCCATCCTTAATTCATTACAGCGCCCCAGTGTGAAATGAGAGAGGGATTCAACTTGTGAGTGACCCAGAGCTGATCCCTGAGTCTAAGCAAGGGTCTTTCATTAGGAGAGGTCACTCTGGCTGCCATGTCAGAGATGGATGCTGGGCAGAGCCTCTTGTGCCACAGTGGTTATCCAAATGTCAGGACAAATCCTGACTCCTGCGGGGACAGGTCTGCCAGGCAGAATTTCTCACTGTCATGCCCCAAATACCCATGCCAAGCAGCCAGAGAACCGTGCTCCTGGTTGACTGTGTGGCTATTCACCACTCTACTTTCCATACTGGGCATGAAACAAACCTCCCAGTGTACCAGGACTGGACATCTGCCACCAGAACTGGGGACTGGATCAACGTTCCACCGTTGATCTTGTTGCTTTTCCATCCATCACAGGAAGAACTCCTTGTTTCACTGCCAGGATTAGTGCTGGCATGGGTCCTCCTTTGGTCTGAATGCCCTTCTCTGAGAACGGCTCTCTCCTTTCCGGGAAGGACTCACATGGAGATAGTCAGACTTTTATTTTATGGCCAAGAGAGAGACTCTGTTGCCAGGTACATTTCACTGGTCAGTTGAGTGACTGGAACCCAGAAACAACCATGCACGAGGTCCCCCCAGCCATGCAGTGCACAGATGGCAGTGGGAGAGAGGCTACAGAGCTGTCGGTGCTGAGGACTGAGGCTGACATCCTGCTGCAGCAAACAAACCATCCCAGAAACAAGGCACAATTGTAGAGGTTTGGGTTTATGTGACCAGTGATGCCCAGTGTACTGAAACGTATTTCCCCTGCACCTGCCAACAGCACAGCTGAGTGGAGCATGTAGTGACAGGACAAGGGAGAATGGTTTCAGACTGACAGAGGGTAGGTTTACAACAGATATTAGGAAAAATTTCTTCCCTGTGGGAGTGGTGAGTCACTGGCACAGGTTGCCCAGAGAAGCTCTGGCTGTCCTGTCCCTGGAAGTGTCCAAGGCCAGGTTGGACAGCGCTTGGAGCAACTTGATCTAGTGGAAGTTGTCAGTGTCCATGGCAGAGCTTGGAAGGAGATGATCTTTAAGATGTCCTCCAACCCAGACCATTGGAAGATTCTCACTATGTTCCTCCCTTGCAGACCTGTTAGATTTCATGGTTGTATTTTCCATCACTTAACTTCAGCTCCACAGCACGACAGATCTGCAATGCTTCTTGGTGCCTTTAAACAATAAGAAGATAAGATGAATTGGTCCCTGTATTCCCTTGTGTCTCCAGCAATCAATGAGTATATTTTTATCTGTGACATTTAGGAGACTGGCACGGGCAAGTCCTACCTTCTGGTTAGAACTCATGAGTTTTGAAGATCTTTTTCCCCATTGGTGCTGCTGCTGTCTGGATTTCAGGGCAACGCTGCTGCTCCTTTGTTTTTGTAGCGTTGCTCATACCCCAAACCACAGGCATTGCCTCCCTGCCCTGAAGCATTCAAGGTATCAAAAAGCCACTTTGGCATCCAAATCCAGCAGTTATATCCCAGGTCCCCAAGTCCCTGCATACATCCTATTTATTACTGCATGGCAGAGATTTTGGAAACCTCAGCCAAGAGTGTTGCCACTTTTGTAAGAGAGTTCATGTTTCAAGTGAAACACTTTGTGATTATACAGACCGTTAAAATTCATGTGGTATTTACAAATCAAGAAGGGGTGAAAACTTACTGTATCATATTTCTTACCTTTTTCTCTGTCTTAGTCTAGGTGTCCTCTGTTCCATCCTGCTGACATGCTTGGCTCGCCATGCCCATAAACCCGGGGCAGTAAACAGGGATATACTGAGAAGAGAGAGGCTTTGCTGGCTCAGCATCTGTGGTATGGACAACATCTGCTGCCATCCAAGGGCTCTTCTTGTGCTGTTGTGAGGGAGGATCTACAGTACAGACTTGCCAAGTGCAGATCCCACGTGTCTCTGGCTCCTGTCCACCTGCTCTGACTCGCAGGAGGTTAAAAATACAACCTGGATCATAGATGTTATTTTGGGGCTCTATGTTTTCCTTTGCTTTAGCTCCCCAAGCATGTGCTGCTATTTTTTCCAGTAATGATCAGCATTGCTCTACACATTTCTCTTTAGAATATACAATTTTAGATCTGGTTATGCAACTATTACCACTCCAAATAATTTGATATGTGAGCTGGTTTTTTTCTAACTGAAATCAAAAAGAAATTTTGCTTCATTTATAGCACTGCTAAGTGGTTAGCCCTGAGATTAGAGTGGGCTTCTCCAGGGACTGTGTGCTTCCCAACACACATCACTCCTATCAGTGTGTTTCAGCTCTGATCCCTGCAGGAAATCCACAAATTGTCCCAGCTTTCATACTCTTGTATGAGGCAGAAAAATATATATAGGAGAGGAGGACAAGGCCATATGTAACTGTAGGGACAATTACAACAACATTACCAGCCTAGGAGGGGTGAAAACAAATCACCAGAGACAGAGTAACTTCAGTGTCTTAGCAAGTTGAGATCATGTAAAAGCACCGTGAATCAAGTTTTTTCTGTCTGAGGGAATGAGAAAATGAGAGATGCCCTAAAATGTTCAGCAGGGGCATCAAAACACACTTCCCATGCTCCACTTCGGCTCCAGCCCTGCTCCACATCAGCTGCACCCCAGCAGAGTTCTCTCCTGGGTTCAGCAGCTTTGCTGTTCCAGCACTGTGTTTGCTGCCACGCGTTGAGGAGGACCCAAAGGGACAGAGTCTGCTTGGGCTTTTGGTGGGGGAAGAAGAGTCTCCAAGCTTTGTGAGGGTTTGGTTAGAGAAGCAGAAGCTGGGACCCTTGAGACACTGTCATTAGTACCCTGGGGACAGGTCCTGCTGAACTAGTGCTGGTACAGAGTAAGGAGGGAATGTGAACTTGGGCATATTTGCCAGCTGGTGGACTGGATGTCTCCAAGCAGACTGAGCATGACCCAAGGTGGTGGCAGATGGCACACGGTCCTGAACAGAGGTGTCTCCTGCTTCCTGGGGATTGGAGGACAAGGGGGAAAGTGAGGGCAAGAGGGTGCTTGGGCATCGATATCACCCAGGATAGAAGCCAACATGTGTCATTGACGTCAAATCTGACCCCGCCAAAGCTGAGTGTCCTGTTACAGTCAAGTAGCACTTGGCTTCAGGAAAATGCCTCCGTGCTGAAGCTGTTACCAATGTGATAAATGCCGGAGCTCTTGGTAGACTGAATCATTGTAAAGTCCTCGGAGGAAAACAGCACAGACCTCCTTCAAAGTAAAGACGAGACAAAACTTCAAAGCTGGGCAAAGTAAACTGGCTCTTGATATGTTGCAAATTCTGGAAGTAAGTCTGTCTCCACGCCCTCCCTGGTCTCACATAACCACCGTATTATGGTGTCAAGAAGTCCAGAAGGCTGTTTACCCAGACCTGGAAAGGATGACACGATCCCATAAAAGACGTTTGTGCTTGGGGGTTTGTGGACCAAGGCCAGCAGCCCCAGTGGGTTGCTCCTTGGTCACAGGTAGTTTGCTCCAGTACCTGGATGGAGCTGAGCCAACAGGACAGGAGATGGTGCTCAAAGCCTGAGTAATCCAGCCAGCCCTTTACATTCTGCTGTCTGGATGTCTGTACATCTTAAAGCTTGATGTCAGGCCAGGGAGAAATGCAGCTGTTTTCCTGTAGGGCTGGGATTGGGCCGTGATCCTCGCGAGCAGGATTTCTTGCACAGGGATGCTCTCTCTAGACCAACTGGTTCTCTTCCAGATGGAACTGGAGATGAGCAGCCAGGGCTATGCTCTCCATCTGGACATTCCTGCTGCTGGGGAAGAGCTCCAAGGCAAAAGAAAAGAAAATATATTTCAGACTGTTCAAGCACGAGGATATCTTGTGAGAGCTTCTTGGAGACACCTGAACCTCCTGCGCACTTTCCTGCTGTCAGTGGCTGTAACATCCACTGTAAGAATGAGACCAGGTTTGACCTTCTTTTCTTTTTCCTTGCCATTTCTTGCCTTAGCACCAGAATGCACTTCCAGCCTTCTAAAGAGCTTTTTCTGGGAGAGGGATGATGTGCTAGGGAGGTGCTGGGTACTATCCACCCCACCCTGGCTGCCAGCAAGTTCAGCATGGTTATATATAGGCTCTGAGATGAGGCTTTTGAAGCAGCACTTCAACTTGAGTTCCTCAAACATGGCTGGAAAAATTCCACCTGGCATCAGGCAGTTCACCATATGCTGCTGTTCCCTTCTGTATCCAAATGGTACCTCCAAACCCTCTGCTCTGGAATAGCTGCTATTTTGGGGGGGGTATTTGATATCTTTCCATTCCCTAACCATCCTTGAAGGGGCTGTCTCACCTTCTCCATGCTGGGACACAAACAACTTCCCAAATTGCTGCACCAGCCCAATGTCACTGGATTGCAATGGAGCAGGACCAAGGGCTGGACTAAGGGAGCTCTGAGGGAGGAGAAGGTCTCTCTGTCTCATGCCTATGTGTTGGGTGGCTGAGGCTGGCAGGTATCAGAATATTCATGATCTGCACTGGCTTTTTTCAGATACAATCTGTGGGGTCAGCAACTTTCCTGCACAACTTCCATGCCAGAAGAGCAAGACTTCTGCATTTCTATTTTGAACTGCAGGCTTTCTGAGAATTTGTCTCGGAAGGAGTTCTGGTACCTTCTATTTCTACACAACATCTATGGCTTTTTTTTAGAAGTTTTTGCTCTCAGAAGAAAGAAGTACTTTGAACATCTCTTCTATTCACACAGCAAATTACATATGAAGTCAACATACACTTAAATCACCCAAACAGGTTCGTAGCAGCCCTTGAGTTTGGCTGAGATTGCTAAGTGGAGAACATGGGTTTCGTAGCAGGGCTGATGCAAAGGTGGTGCAGATTTGTCACAAGTCTTGGGGGAACCCTCCATCTGTGTCTTTGCTATAAATCTTTTCTTGTCCATCACTCCCAGGCATCTGGAAGCAGGTGAGCTCTGCCCAGTGCAGGCGTGCAGCATGAAAGTCTTTAATTTGGAATGGTAGGACAGCTCTGCTTGGCAAGTCTGGACTAAACCTCTCCAGACAAACAGATCTTTCTCAAAGGAGAGGAGAAAGGTTCCTCCCTGCAGATGTTTCTTTTGGCGACCTCTACACTACTCTGATCCCCAGTCTGACAGACTTGCACAAAGATCCTGATGCTTTTGTCTGAGCTGGCTCCCACTGCTAGGTTTGATCTTTGCTGCTGTTAACTCACACTCCTATAACCATGAGTGAGAGTAAGGAGATGGAGATGATGTGGCAAACACCAGATGATCTCTTTATCAGAATTTTGTGAGTTTGAGTGTTGTAAAGCTGTCAGGAGGGAAGAACACACAGGTCTGAGGAGCTGCACGTTGCTCCACCATAGTACTCCTTCCCTGGGTTCTGCCAGGCTCTTTGGCTCTCTCCATCCCAACCCCTCCAACCAGGGTGATCACCATCTGAGAGCATGAGATCTTCACTTGACATTGTGTAAAATAGATGCTTAACAGCCCCTGTAGAGAAAAAAAAGAAGCCCAGGAAACTTCCAATACATTATTTGGAGGGCTGGCTCTGCTGTCAATCCTTTTTTGTTTCAGTGTGAAAGGTCCCTGAGGGAAAGCTTTGCCACCAGGGATTTGTCAGCCTGCCATTTTTATGCCCATGCAAACACCTTCTACAGCCATAGGATTTGGTAGCTGTCAGGAATAAATAATTTCTGAATGGCAGAAACACAGAGCAGGCTGCTAATTAGGAAAATGCATCTCTAGCTGAGGAAACACACTCTGCAGGCAAAATATTTGGCAGCACAGGAGGAGCTGCACATCTGGTGCAGGCAGGCAGCAGGCTGGCCAGCTTCAGGAAACATCTGGGCAAGTGCAGCTTGCAGATGGGATTTGGGCTGTATCTTTCAGTAAAGTAGATCCTAGCACTCATTGCTGATGTGCACTGGAAAATCCATAAGGAAATTTGTGTACATTCATGCATCTTTTTTTATGTTTTTGCACAGGATTTTCTCCATTGGCTTTGCTGCTGTGATTCCTGACACTTTTATGGATGGTTTGGGTATACACAGCAGCTGCAGTGAGGGGCAGCAGAAACTTTGCAGTCTTTTCTTGCCGATAGGGGATACCAGGTTTGTTTTCTCCTTTCTCTGCCCAAGTGAGTCTTGAATGGATCCTTGGGAACAGCCTGCAAGTGCAGCAGCTCATCATCACCCCATTCAGCCTCTGGCAGGCAGGGCAGGGAGGAGACCTGGAAGAACGTGTGAGATGTTTGGTCGTCCTTGCAAGTGGGGTAGCCCTTGGATGTCATACAAGCCCAGTGCAGCTAGAGAGCACAGAGAGCAGAGATCGGAGCTGCCCCTCCACTGCCCCTCCTGAGAAAGCTGCAGACCCCGGTGAGATCCAACCTCAGCCTGCTCATCTCCAGTTGAACAAGGAAAAAAGTGTCCTTAGCCACTCCTCATACGGCGTCCTGTCCTGACCCTTCACCATCTTGCTGTCCCTCCTTTGGACACTCTAATAGCTTTATGTCTCTTTTGTATCATGGTCTGGCAAATTGTTCTGGGACTTGGTGCATTTCTCCAGGTTCTTATGTTCTTTACTGAAGTCCTGATGAGGACATGTGCAACCATTCACGACCACTTTTGGACAACCAACTATTCTCTGCTGTGACATTAAAGGTAGCAGAGCTTTTATTGCTGATAGGGATGGGATGAGCATGAAGCACCCAGCTGGACTCCTTATGTTTGCAAAATGAGTAAGCTCAATCTGGAAACAATTTGGAAGAAAAAAAATGAGAATCATTGCAATGACTTGTATCTGATTTTACCTTTCCAGGTTTTGTGTGGTAGAAGGCAAGTATTCACACCTCTGAAATAGGGTGGTGAACATCATTAATCTAAGGACTAACAGCCACAATTAATTCTTTTTGCAGTTTCTAGTAGCTGGAGACGATTTACTCTGCTAGGATATACCCATTTCAAGGCAATTTCCTTTTTCATTCCAGCTTGTAAATTGTCTGTTCCTGCTGGTCTTCAATGCAAGTCTTTCAAAGTTTAACACAACTGCAGTTTTATAAAGTCATTATTTTTAATTAATAGATAAAGCTCTTCCATTATTTTCAGAATTAACTCCAACTGAGAAGACACAGACCCAATACGTGGTTGTGTGCATTCACTAGGAAATTCTTTTGAAATGCTGTGATTAGAGAAACAGATTTGGGCTTTATTCAGCAGATAAATGGAAATGCAGAGCAAAATGTTCTTGTCAAATTCTATAGGCCTTAATCAATCTCAGGAGTGCTATGACTTGCTGCCAAAATGTTTTGTGTTCTCCTGTTCATGCGTGTCCAGAGTGGTCAGGGGGTTCCATCTGTATGTCTGTGGGAGGGAGATGCAGGGATGCAGGACAGGAATCACACCGGCAGTGCCAGCAACCAGGCACATGGATCCATCCTGTCCAGGTCCTGATGGACTAAGTAGGTGAAATGTCAGACATTTCTTCTTCAGGAAAGTGTACTGGGAATGGAAATGGTGTTTCTTTTGGGAGTGCTGATGAGCTGTCTCTCTCCTGGTCCCCACCTTGGGACCCTTGCCACGAGGCTGAGTTTGGTCTGAGTTCAGAGCAGCTTCACCTCTGAGCTCTGAACACACATGCAAGGGAAGAAGGAGGAGGGGGAATAAAGATGAAAAGCTGAGGTCCTGATGCAACCTGCCTTTTGCCTCAGACACTTGGCTTTTGCTCAGCCTACACCTCCTGTGCAGGTCTCCAGGTGTGCAGGTTCTCCCAGTGTTCTGGCGTTACAGGTGCTTTTGTGGAGAGCAGTGTGGAAGAGAGATACTCACCATTGTGGGGTTTATTCCTAGAGGATTCTGGAAGACTTTCCTGTCTACTTGAGGACTCCTGTAATTAAAGAGATCCACCTGACCTGTCAGATTTGTTGTCAGTGATGGAAAGAAGATCAAATTTAGGACAAAGAAGATTATTATACAGTTGCATGTCTAATCAGTGAGACTGAAGTTGAAGAGTAACATAGTCCCTGCATATTCACTTTAGACCACCCTGCCAAGTACATTATTTATACATCAAAATAATTCCTGAATATTCCTGTGCCCTGTATTTGTTTCACGGGTCATTTTCTTCCTTTTTCTCAGCCCCTAATACTGCAAGGCCAAAGATTTCTCTTCTACCTCAAAATCAGCTTCCCTTCCCCTGCCAGTAAAGCAAGAAGTCTCGCTGTGACCTTAGGAAGGGTAAATCACAGCCTGGCATTTTGAGAAGCCCTTGGACTCTCTCATCCACACATATCCCAGCCACTGTGGCTTCCTTTGCAGACTGGAGCTCTTTGGGGTATTCGTTGGGCTCTTGCAGCATTTCTGCTGTTCTTCCAGAACCTTGTGGCCAAAGTTATTTTTCCAAGTAATATCAAGTGATTTTTTTCCACTCTTCTCAGCCACAGAGGCCCCGAGGAGAGTAAGGATGCATTTTGTCCTGTGGAAGACCCTTTCCTGGGAAACTCAGCAGTGGGCTGAGCCCTGCACGCTCTGCTCAGGTGGAACTCTCTGCACCTTCTCTGGCTGCAGCCCTATGGGTGCTTCTGCATTGACCTGGGCTTGAGACACAATGTGACACATGTGCAGCCCGGTCATGACAGACCTTTGGAAACCTCAACCCTGAAATCCCCATGCCCCTCTTGGGGTTGTTCAGCCTGGAAAAAGGAAGATTGTGTGGGGATCTCACAGCCTCTTCCAGTATCTGAAGCGGATACAAGGAAGCTGGAGAGGGACTGTTCATCAGGAAATGGAGTGACAGGAGAAGGGGGGAATGGATTCAGACTGAAAGAGAGTTGGTTTAGATTGGATATTAAGAAGAAATTCCTCCCTGTGAGAGTGGGCAGGCCCTGGCACAGGTTGCCCAGAGAAGCTGTGGCTGGCCCATCCCTGCAAGTGTCCAAGGCCAGGTTGGACTGGGCTTGGTGCAACCTGGTCTAGTCGAAGGGGTCCCTTGCCCATGGCAGGGGGAGTGGAATGAGGTGGTCTTTAGGATCCCTTCCAACCCAAACCATTCTATGAATCTATGATTCTAAGTATCTCTGGAAACCATATCATCTTATACAGGTTGCCCCTGCTACTTGGCAGGTCTTGTGAAAAACAAGTAGGTTTGACACAAGCAAGACAAAAATACCATGCCAGAGCATTTTCCTTCAGCCACTTGAGACTACAGGGTGCTAGGAGACTGTAAACCTTGGGCCAAGCTTGCAGTCTGTCTGTGCCCCTTGAATGGCCCTGGTGAAAAAGAAACAGCTAAATCCCAAGATGACCTTAGCTGGATGTTGTCCTTTGTGTGTGAGAGGCATTAGCAGGACTGGTCTAAACAGCAGAGTGTACCCAGGGTTGCTCAAGCAAGAAGGGAAAACAGTGGTAAATAAGAAAAAGGTTACTATGCAAGGAGGGCTCCAGGAACAGGAAACGTGAGCCTTCCTGCCCGTGCAGCACCATGCCAAGAGGATCTGCCCCTTGGAGGGAGACAAGCTGCCTCGTAAAGCTGCCCAGCAAAGCCCTTTCTCGGCGTAAGTGTAAACTCTGTCTCAGCTTTCCGTACTCACTGGAAGGTTTTGGGAGCCCCTGTAGTGTCTCACTGGTACCAGACAATAAGAAGTGACTGTGCCACTTGATACAGCCCCATGATGCAATTCAGCACCTTTATGGAAAGGCTTGTTCCCCAAGAATAGTCTGGTGTCTTGGCTTCTAAAGGAGAGGTCACAAAGATGAACAGATTTGGGAGAAGCTCCCAAAAGTCCAAGTGGAAAAGACAAGAGTGTTGGCAAGCACTGTAGCACATTGTAACATACAGTCTCGTGGGGAAATGGGAGGCAAGAGAGAAAAGAGAGAATAAACAGTGAAAATCTGGCAAGGTTTATGACTATATTAAAATCAAATAAGTATCACTCTAAGCATGAAAACCCAGCCCAAGCACAGCCAAATCACATTGGCAACTCAAATATAAGAAAAAAATGAGATTGTTTACTTGGCATCCAATTGTAATTTTCAGGATATTCTTTTCAAGTAGTTAAGATGAAGAAATTGTCTAAAATTGAAGTGGCCAAAGAAAAAAGTGCTGCTGGTAGTTCATGTGAGTGACTCAGAGGGATTGGACTGCCTGGGTTGCCTTTATGAGCAAAGTATTTCCCTGGATATTCATGGGTTGTTATGTCAGTTCACAATTTTACAGAGTTTAACATGAGAAAAAAACATGATTATCATTTGGTTTTCAGTGTAAGGCATGAAGTTTCACATGACACCTCCAGTTTCATTCCCTCCTACTCTGTTTACGCTGCAGAGGAGGCTTTCAGGCCGAGGTCCTTGGAGCCCATGAAAGGTTACCGAAAAAGGCAGTTTCACACATTCTTCACAGCAAACTACATATGTGAAATTGATTTAAAAAAAGCCTTTATCTTCACTGGGAAATTTTAGCTGCCCACAAACGAAAAAGAGCTTGGAAAGACATCAAAGTTTAAGCTAAAGGCCAAAAATGGATAATTTTCTTTATAGCTATAAAGGATGAAATAGCCAAGGCAGGAATCAGGGAAGACTGTCACTAGACTATCTCAGAAGACCTCAGGGTGGCAAAGACAAAAGCTTTGGCCCTAGAGCTTGCCGAGATGAAACTGAGGATAAAACCTTTGAGAACTGGGATTGTTCAGCCTGGAGAAGAAAAGGCTTTAGGGTGACCTAATTGTGGCTTTCCAGTACCTGAAGGGAGCCTGCAAGAAAAGATGGAGAGAGACTATTTACAAGGGCCTGGAGTGCCAGGACAAAGGGGAATGGCTTCAAACTGACAGAGAGTCGGGTTAGATTAGATATTAGAAAAAATTTTTCCCCGTGAGGGTGCTGATGCCCTGGCACAGGTTGCCCAGAGAAGCTGTGGCTGCCCCAGCCCTGCAAGTGTCCAAGGCCAGGTTGGATGGGGCTCTGAACAGCCTGGTCTAGTGAAAGGTGACCCTGCCCATGGCAGGAGGGTTGGAACAAGATGACCTTTAATGTCCCTTCCAACCCAGGCCATTCCACCAGGGTTCAGGTATATTCCCCAGAGGCCCAGGGATGGCAGTGCAACAGTTCCCTTGAACAGCAGATCCATCTATCGCATGCCAGCGCACCACAAATCTCTCCTCAGCCCTCATGCCTGCAGCATTCTCCCAACGAACTTTTTACGGTCACAGAGCTGGCTTTGTCCTGTCCCTGAGCAGTGCTTTGCTCTGAATCTGCCTCAGCCCTCATCCATGGACATGTCACCTAAAAATCTTCATCAGGTTGGAAGCTGTTCAGAAAAGTTTCCAGTTTGGGGGGACTTTATGAGTGGTATGTTTATAGAGAAAACAGATAAACGAGGGGAGATATGCAATTCCAAGGCTGCATTTAGATGTCTTAGGCAGTAACACATTTCAAGCGTATAAACAGTCAGTGCTTCTACTGTTCTCTCTGCAGAAGGATTTCACAAGAGTGTATGACCAGCTGATTGATGTGGGGCCTTGCAGTTCATGCTGGTGGGGAGCTCCTGGTACAAGAGCTGGCACTTCCTTGGCATGCCACTGGCTCCCAGGCCTAGGAAGTAAACTAGAAAGATAAATTGTTTGACAAAGAACATAGGTGTAGTTAATCCTAACCAGAGGTGCCAGTGCCTCACCAACTCACAGTAAAGACTTTTTTCCACGTGTCTAACCTGAATTTACCCTCTTTCTGTTCTGAAGCCATTCCTCCTTGTCCTGTCACTTACAGTTCCTGATGAACAGTCCCTCTCCAGCTACTCTACACCCCCTTCAGACAGTGGAAGGTGCTGTGAGATCTCCACAGAACCTTCTCTTCTCCAGGCAGAACAACTGCAGGCTGCAACATCCTCAGTCTGTCTCCAGAGGGGCAGTGCTCGAGTCCCCTTAGCAATTTTGTCACCCTATTACAGAGCCATCTTCTGGGTCTGGAGCAATTTTTCAGATGTGCTTGGCAGAAATTCATGGAGAAGATGGTAAATGGAGTCAATCCTGAAGAAGAGCAAGAAAAAAAAAAGCTTGTGAAAGCTTGGATAGATGAAGGGAATTGCTGAAGCGATGGAGTTAATTCATCGCATGTTGCTTACAGTTTCAGTTCATCCTATCCTCCAGATCTTTGTCTATAAAAGGTTCATTTAAGCTTCATTTCTTAGCTAAAAGGGTTGATAGCAAAGATCTTTATCCTCTGGCTGGCTACTATTCTGGTGAGCAAAACAGACAAACACTGCCAGAGAAGAGCCTATTCTGCGTGCTATATTTGTAGCTGTGAGAACACAAAAAGATATGCCTTTGGAATATGATTGCCTGATTTCTCAGATGTCCTTCTGGATCCTGGCCTGGCAGCTAATTTTTGTATCTCGGCTTTTAATCTCCAGATTCTGGAGTGCACTGGCACTACAAGTTCTTACTGCTCTGAAGAAACTCATCCTCAGAATGTTGCCACTCACTGAATTTATTATCCTGCAAATGGTGGAAGGGACAGAGGAGACAGAGAATGGATTCTGGTACCTGCTGCAGAATCTGAGTGATATGGGCAGCCTGGACTAAGTCCACCTCTTATTAGAGTGGAGATAGGGATTTCTTTAGGGCACCACAGAGACAAAGCTCTTATGACTGAGTAGCTGAAATCCTGCAAATGGCACACACCAGAGGCTCTGTGGTCTGAGAAACATGGATGAGATGTACCTATGGGACATTGTGCTGTCCCCAGTGACTGCATTTTAGAGGAAGATGGACACAGAACCCTTTTTAGAAAGGAACAAGAGTGATCACATTTGAGTCCCAGCATGTGCTGGGTATGTTCTCCCTCATTCTACCCTGTGGTATTGTGATTCCCTCATCCAACCCAGGCCTTGTCTCCCCATTACGCAGCCAGAACCCACAGATCCTTCCTTTATCAACTTTATTGTTAAATGTCCCAAAACCCCAAACCAACAGCCCAAGGGAGACCTTCTGGGTTTGTTTTTTTTGCTTGCCCCAGCAGAACACAAGGCTTTCTGTCATCTTTCTTCCCCTTCTCACTGTGAGAAGAACAAAGGAACCTGAACAAACCAAGCGGATGACCCAGATGCAGCAATAGGGACGGAGCAGCATTTGCACCTGAAGAGCTGAGGCAGCACTTTCTCCAGCCTGAGCACTGAAGAGGGACCTGAGTAAATGAAACCTGCACACTGAAAAATGATGCTGAGAAGACCATTTAGCTGCCTGCATTACGTGGTGCTGGGTAACGGGGTGATCACACACCAGGCAGACCACGAGGAAACTTCTTTCCCCTGCAAACAGATTAGATGTCTGCCCCTGATGCAGTGCTTTTTCCATTTTGGGTGTAGGCTACTCCCAGCTGCAAGTGTGAGGTGAGCAGAAAGGATCAGCCAGGGAACATCTGTCAGTGAGCTCAGTCCACTGCGTCCCCTCTCACTCTGCAGCTCCCAACTAGGAGAGCAGCCAGGAAGAACTTGTTCTCCCAGGATGAGCCAGGAGTGAAGATACAGGGGAAGGAGGTTCAGTGATGACAAACAAAAAGACATAAAATGCTGGCAGCCTGCAGGAATGGGCCAGGAAATCCAGCAATGCAAGGGCCTGAAGGAAAGCAGCTGGAGGAGAGGGGCTGCAAGGTGGACATCTCAGGAAGATCTGGGGAAGCATTGCCTGTAGTCCCTCCTTCTGCTTAGAGTAAGATCTTTACACTGGGGAAAAGGAGGCTCAGGGGAGGCCTTATCATTCTCTACAACTCCCTGACAGGGGGATGTAGCCAGGTGGGAGTCAGAAAAAGTGTCATTTGGTGGCTTCCCAGTGTCTTTAGCTCAGCAAACAGCCCAGCAAGAATCTCTCAGGCTTTGCTGTGCACGGTCAGGAACACGCACTGCTGTGCTCTGTGCTGCCCCAGTGGTGTGGTGGTGGGAGCTGCTGCAGCCCCGGCCAGAGAGGGTCCTGCAGGCTCACCTAAAGGGGTGGTCTGACAAAAACGAGGGGCTTGGGGTGTTGTTTGAGCCTGTCAGACCCAGGACACATTCACCATGCGGACACAAAGGCAGGCGCTACAGAAATAAATAATCTCTGCCATCATTTGGGCAAGGACGGGGGAAAATCTGGTTTGGATGAACAAGATGAATTTTAACCAACACACTGTCTTTGCTGGGAGTGCCAGGATGAGCAGCAGTAGAAAACCCTGGGGTTTGATCCCAGCATCTCCCAAAGATCAGGGATCTGTTCCCAGTTCTGTCAGGATCGTAAGTGGCCCCCTTTGCGAGTGACTGCCGCTCCTGTTGGCCAACAGAGGAATCTATTAATTTGTTCCATTGAAGCTTAAAAAAAAGTGTTTTCTTGCAACCATGACCAAGAAAGGAATCAACAGCACAAGGCAAATAAACAGTCATTAGTGTGCCTCTGAGCTGTGTTTATGCTTAGTTCCTGAAAAACAGCTTCTCCCTAGTGCAACACTCTGTGCTAGAACCAGGGAAAGGCTGAGAGCTGGGCAAAACAGTCTGGGCAGAACAGGGACATCCCTGTCACTTGCCCATGCAAGGGGACAGCCATCATGAACAAGCATGGAGTAACATCCAGTGTTGTGCTTTCCTTTCTGCCTGACGGTGGGGCTTGTGCACATCCCCAGCATCCCTTCTAGAGAGTAAAACCCTTGAGTTTGCCCTGGACTGCCATCTTCACAAGGGAGGAGTGTGCCATCCACAGAAGGAGTGAAGTTCAGGCTTGGAGGACCAACATTTGCCAACATTTTATCTTTCTTCCCACGCAGAGCCTGGGCTGCCTCTCTTTTCTCATGGAGATCTCTGGGCAGAGGACTCACCACACTGGCAGGACACACGTGGTGCTGGTGTGGTGATCAGAGAGCAGCTGTGAAATGGCCAATATCTCTAAACAGAGAATGCACCAGGGAAGGACAGCGAGTGTGGGGCCCAGGCTGGGCTGAGAGAAAGGGACAATGAGCATGTGGCCAGGGCTACATGTGGGGCCTGAGCAGATGGGTTTCCGGTGTGAGTCCTGTTTGCTCTGCACACCCTAATTCCGTGTGCTGAGACCCAGTCAGACAATATTTATCCCCTTGGAGATGAAGTGATAAATCTGTAGCTCTGGTCGGTGTAACCCAAGTCGTATAAAACCCACCCCAAAAGCTGGGGTGAGATTCCTCCCTGGGCTTTGCTTGCAGCCTGGAGCACACCTGGTTGCAGGCTCTGGGCACTAGAGGCTCTTCTGGCTGGCTTGGAGTTTCTCTTCCATGGCCTAGGTGCAGAATACACATGAAGATCATTTCATTGAACTAGGGCATTTCTGAACAACAACATTCCAGTGATTGTATTTCTAAACCCCAAGGGGAATTTACAAAGAGATTTGGGAATGACAAAGCTAGATCAGTTTTGGAAGAGCTGTGATGGTTTGGCAGAGAGGCAAAAATTATGGTCCTAACCAGCACATTCACAAACTGCTCTGCATTTCTCATAAGAGGCACTGGGCTCCAATCTGCCTGAATTCTCCTTAGGTCAAATACATTATTCTTCCCCCAAACTGTAATGTCCCCTCTTTGGACACGAAACCTTCAACTTCCTGACTAAATGGGCAAAGCAGTATTTTCCCTTCTCCTTCTCACTTACAAAGCTGTGTTTCAGTGATGAGTGAAGTAATCCCCACTCATAAATTATTGTTATAGCATGCTTTGGATCTTATGGTATGAAAAATGCTGAAACTATGTCAGTTATTATTTTTCCCATCAGTTCAGAGCAGTGAGTTCAATCCCCTTTAGGAAACCCTTCTCCATAATTAGGAAAATGTCACAGAAACTGTTTATCTTAATCAGTGAGTCTGGAACTGTGAAGGCTGTGAATGCTACAAGCTCCCTCACAGACAGGCTGAGCTTTTCTGAGATCCCCAGTGAGGTTTAGCAGTGAGAAAGGGACTGAGGGAAGGTTGTGCAGCACAACCGAGCCCTGAGTTCACCTGCTCTTCATGGAAGAAGGCAGATGAAACTGATGCCACTCTCCACGCAAGGATGGTGCTTTGCCAGTGCCAATGGTAAAAATCCTGCTTTAGGATCATTTCCACTGGCTGTTGCAGTGATCTTTTCAGGGAGAGGAATTCTCTTGCACGTGGAGACAGAGAAATATGACTCCAAGCCTTGAAGGGCTGGAGGTGTCCCACAGCCATGCCTAGTGTTGTCCAAACACTCAGGTATGGTTTGGGTCACCTCTGTGACCCAACAGGACAGTAACAGTGTAAGGACTCCAAGCCTCATCTAACCTGGCCTTGAACACTTCCAGGAATGGGGCAACCACAGCTGGCTTGGGCAACCTCCCTCGCAGGGAAGGATTTCTTCCTTCTTGAGGACTTTAGACTCTTCTACCATTCCTTCTGCAGAGTACAAGTCACTGAGTTGTGACAGGAGGTGGCTGTAGGAAGATGGAAATATCCCAAGAGGAGAGGATCAAGCTTGCTTTTTATTTTTTCTTCTTCCCTGGCATCATAAATATATCCTGGAAGTAAAAGGTGGAAAAACAAGCCTGCGGAGCATGAACGCAAAAAGAAAACATGGGGATTCTTGGTTTCTAGTGATGAGAGGCAGGTGCTGCCAATGGGTTGAGTCACCAAGGGACACATGGCGAGATGGCTGGAGGTGAGAGGTGGCAGATGGACTCTCCAGGTCAGCTGGCAAATGAACTGCCAGGAAAGGTGTAGCCTTTCCAATGCAAGTTTATGTGAAAAGCCTTTGATCCTCTGGATGTAGCTCAGGGAATGGCCTGATCATGGTTACCTCAGGGACCTGGTGACGCTTATGTTGTGCCAGGCATTAGTCCAGGGGCCTCCGTGAGCTGGATCCATGTGCTACAACACCCCAGTGGCTCCTATATAAAGCTGTCCTGTGCCTCTCTGCCAGCTCCATGCTCCAGAATTGTTTTTTGGAGAGAAGAAGAAGAAATCCCACCTTGGGGATGCATGAGTGTCTGATGTATCAGATGTATCTGATGAAACATGCTTGGCTGGTGTAAATTTATTCAAAGTTGGTTTTGGCCCTTTTATTTTATTTCTATTTATCAGATCTCATTAAACCCAATCCTGCCTTGACAAAGCATTCGCAGGAAGACTGCAGCGATCAGCTTTGTCCCTGGGACAACTTAATCTTCCTTCAGGCTGTAGTTTCCCTCTTCGGATGTGCTCTACAAAAAGGTCACATCCTTTCCCAACACTCTGTACAGTAGCCTCGGGCTGTTGTGGGAGGGGAGGGAGTTTCTCTCCCCACAGAGAGATGTGCTGCCAGTCCCCTGCTCCCATTTCAGTGTGTTCCCCCTGCCCTGCCCGGCCCTGCAAGCTTTCAGGCTGATACAGCTTTGGACTCGTTCCACTGCTGGATGAGTGTCAGCCCAATGTGAACACCCACAGCATTGCTCAGCCTGCAGGGTTCCTGCTGGTCACTTCACTTGTGTTCCTCGGGGCTGGCTGTTCCTTATCTTGTACGACCCTGCACTCCCTGGAAGATGCTGCTGCGAGTGCTGGTGAATCACAGAATCACCCAGAATCACAGAATCATTTGGGATGGAAAAGACCTCCAATATCACGGAGTCCGACCTTTGACCAATCACCACCTTGACAATTAGACCAGAGCGCTGAGTGCCATGTCCAGTCATTTCTTCAACACCTTCAGGGAGAAGGACTCCACTACTGTTCCGAGCAGCACATTCCAATACCTAAACACCCTTTCTGTGAAGAAATTCTTTCTGAAATTCCTTCTTCCCTCTTTTCCCTGTTTATGATAAGCAATGTCTCAGGGTTGACCAGCTTTCACTCTGCTCTTCACATGGCCTGCATTTGTTTCTCAGCTCTGCAACACATCCAGCTCCTTTGCCATGTGACTGCTTCTGCCTCGATCTGCCTTTGCAAAGTTTAATTGTCCAGAGAATAATTAAGTTGAGCTCCTCTCCGTACTGTGTAGCAGGAAGGTTTGTAAGACGAGCCTGAGCTCTGGCACTGGGTTTCATTACACTGCACCTGACTGCAGTGGCATTGCAGCTCAGGGATCCTGGCACTGGTCCCTTCTTCCCAAAGGATGCCTTTTGCTCCTCACTATTAGGGCAGGAATGACTGCAAAAGTGTGGCTCCAGGAAGACTTCACAAGATGCTTCCATGCCATGGTGGTCAACCCTAAGTTTGAGAGGGGAAAAGACCTTATTCTTGACCCTGTTTTGGAGAAATGTGCCTTGGATCACCTGGAGCCCTGGACCATCCCTTGCTGGTGATGTCCTTTCTGTGTAAATGGTGAAAAACTCTGGGTTAACCCGTGGGGCAGCTGAGGATGGGACTGTTCACTGGTCACAGCCTTTGAGGTGGCTTTCACTTTGGTCCTACAGTGACATGATGGAGAAGATAAAGTTTTTAAAAGTGGGAAGCAATGGACAAGCATCGGGATCCTGCCTCAGCTCTATGCCAGGGAAGTATTTTCTTTGCAGTTTGACTTATTTCTCCCTTTTTGTTCTTTAACTTTGTCCAGACTCAAAGAGGAATCTGGAGACTGTCCTGGGCTCCTCCTGAGAGCCAGCACAACACGGTCATTAATTACAAGGCAATAACTGTGCTGGGAACTTCACCTGGTGTGGGACAAAACCTCGATTTGTTGGCAGTGCAGCTGGTGGAGGACAAAATCTGAATGGACAACCAATATCCCCAGTAACAAAAAGTCCACATAGTTGAACCCTGGACAACCCAGTGGGAAAAACGCTGACATACTGACTTGGATATGAAGGGCCTGACAGCCTTGGGCCCCAGTGAGCAAACTCCAGTGCTGTTGATCAGATGGGTATCACTGCAGGAGATCTGAAGGAAAGCTGTGGAAGCAAATGCTTCAAAAAACAGTGCAATGCTGAATTTTCTGCTCGCTTGGATCTGAGAGCAAATATCTTATTTGCCCCAGATGTCTCCTTATGTGACTATTCCAGGTCCCAAGATACTGTCTGGCTCTCAAAGCATTTGCTACATGCCTCAAAGGTGCCTGGGCCATCTGAGTGTCAAGACCCATGTGCTGTGACTTTGTGATGGGAGAAGGTGAAACCGAGGAGTAAGCTGTCTCCTGTACTCACCTCAGAGCCTCTTGGCCACTGGAATATGAGGGTTGACTTGAAAGGGACACAGATTCTTCATAGTCACACCTTAGGCCACAAAGATGGATGTGTTTGTTCTTCTTGATGGAGGAGAAGGTCATACACTGGTCCCTCAATGCATTGCATAGTAATGTTTGTTTGTGAACCCTTAAATTCTGCATCGTATTTAAGGCACTTGTTCCCAAGGAGCCACTGAGTTAGCAAGAAATGTGAGGCTGTAAAAAGCAATCTCTATTTTCCAGCTGTGAAATACTGTCCCCAGCTTTGATGGATTTCTGATAAAATCTGTGACATAGGAACTTTGAGTGCCTTCCTTCCAGAAGATAGTTAAGATGGTTACAGTGGGAGAACAAAGATTTGAGGAATGTTGGGTGTGAGGGAAATGAGGACATCAGAGTTTTTTTCTCCAGCCTGAATGAAGTACATGAGCTACCTAACAAACATACTTTTGGAGAAATGAGTCATCTATTTTATAAGGTTTCTTGGAAGGCAGTGGGGCACTGCTGTTTTAAAACACTGTTTCATTGTAAAGAACCCTTCAAATTTGTTATTTCCATGAATATTTCATATTTAATGTGAGCCAGAAGAAGTAGCAATGTACAATCAGCTTGTGATTTCATCCAGAGGAAATCGTATTAGAAAACACATGTAACAAGTCACTGCTTATTAATTATGCAGAACCTAATATATTGCTAGATACAGACTGAGCTCTATGGTTTCATTTTTCCTGAGGACAACAGAGTGGAACTAAGTTCTGCCAGATTTGGGTTTCTTATGTTTTAATTCCTCTGGGGGGAGCATGCAATATTTCTTATCAGAAACTTAGAAGCCGAGGGAGAAATAACCCTTCACTCATATCACTGACTCCTGAACCCTGACCAAGGGATGTTTGCTGTGGCGTGAAGTTCAGTAGTGCCTGACTTGGAAGAAAACTCATTTCCTGCCATGAGTTCTTCCATGTCTTGTTCTTGGGTGGAATCTTCAGCCTTGAATCTCCTTGCCTTTATATCAAGGGCTTTTTCCTCTTTTCAGATTTATCCCTTACTCCAGGGTAGTGGTGCAAGGGAGACCTAACTGTGGAATTGGGTACTTGTCCTCAGTAGATTACAAACTTTGGGAAAAATGCTGCTCAGGGGAGAGGGAAATTATTTACAAATTTTGGATCAAGTTTTGTGTGTGTGTCCCCAAGTTCTCCACTCTCCCAAAGGTGCTGAAGTTTTTAGTTTTGACATTCTGAAAGAAGCCTTTCAGTCTGATCTTTCAGAAACTGCTTTTGTTTTTCTTTTGAAATATGACCCATATTTTGAGAAAAATAGTGAAAAAGAAGAACCAATGCTCTCCAAACAAATAAGCCTCTTATTTTGGGTCTAGTTAATCTCCTTTCTCATTGTTGTTTTGTGAAACAACTGGGGGAAAATGCAGTTCCGCTTGGGCTGAGCTAATTAATTTTCCTCTGAAAAATTGGCTGTTCTTACAGCTCTATTTGCAAATGGGCTGGAAATCTCCTTTATTCAAGAAGCAAGACTGTAAGAAATACCCAAGGGATTTCAGAAGGAATAGCACCAGGGGACAGCACCTGGTTTAGGAGTATTTCTCTTGTTCTGCAGTGTGAAATCCCACCTTTTGCAAAAGAGAAACACAATGCCTGCGGTTTAGCAAGGGCAGTATCCGCTCTTTAAGAAGCAGCCTTGAGCAGGGCAATATAAAGTATCCCATGTGCCAAAGGTGGTTCCTGTGGTCCTGGGAATATCATCATGCTTGTGGGTGCAAGAGAAGTACAAGGGAAGTATTGGGCTGCGCAGGGAGGGCGGAAGGGAGGGACCACGGGCCAGAGCAACTGAGGGACTCCATGACAAGGCTTTGGCTCTGTTTTTCCAGTTATTCTTACGCCTAATGATCCCCTGGTCCTGGTGGAAATGAGCTCAGGAGTACAATGCTTCCTGTGGTCACCTGCCAAGCCAGAGGCAGCCAATCCCACCAGTCCTTGGGGGGCTGCAGGACCCTGCCCAGAGTGTGCCAGCCCCACCACAGGACCCACCACACTTCCCCCTGCTGCCTGTGACAGAGTGTGTCCATGGGCTGGGCAGGGGGATTTGCTGCAGGTGGAGGGCTGGCAGAGAGGACAGTTTCCTCCCTGTGTCACTCAGAGGACCAGTGCCAGCCCAACACAGCGCGTGCTGTCCCACCTCCTGAGCCAGAGCCAGTGTCTGGCCCTAGGACAGCACTGTGTGTCTCTTTCCATGCTGCCTGTCCTGCCCAGGGCTCCACCAGCCTCCCCAAACACACAGTAAGCATGTCCGCATCCTTCCAGGGGACGTTCACATTCCTGAACCATTTCCCAAGAGAGCACTTTGCTTTTTCCTAAATTGCTGAGTGGAGTTGAGAGCAATTTCACAGAAAGCCTGGAATAACTCAGTCTTTTCTACTGTTGTTTGGCCTTGTCCATGACTCCATTTAACTGCTGAGACACTGAACTCGTGGAAGGTTTTACTTATTTGCGACTGGTGCCTCACAGAGTGAAGGGAAATGGCTTGGCAAGACGTCCTACCTTCCCTGGGGATGACATACAGGTCGATACTGCAAGTGGATACCCCACCTGGAATACTGTGCACAGTTCTGGTGCCCCCAACATAAGGAGGATATGGAACAGTTGGAGCAAGTCCAGAGGAGGTGACAAATTTGAAAAGGGGCCTGGGGCATCTCCCCACCAGCTCATAGTTTCAGCTCCCACCCTTGGGAACATGCCCTGTAGGTCTTTCCAGGTACAGATGAACACAGTGTCTTATCCCTGGCCTGATGATTACTGCCTGTCTCCATCTAGGGATGGGAAAATGAGGAGGGAACAGTTCATTGTCTTAATCTGTCTCAATGAACCTATAAAGTGTTGGGCGTGGGAGGGCTGTGGAATCAGGTCAATGCTTTTTGGGCTACAGCAAAATTCCTCTCTAATTTCCCAGGTCCCAGGAACATGGAAGCTCCTACCCTGGAGCACAGTTTTCATCAGGGACACCATGAACAAGTCAGCCTTAATCTTATTATCTCAATGATGCTCTTTATTAGCCTAAATCTGCCTGGCATCCTTTTGATGTCTGCCCAAAATGGGTTGTATCTCTCTCTGTTGGAAAGGCCATGGAGAACTCTATTCCTGGGCTGTAAATAAAGAGAGGAAAAAATTCCTTGTTGTAGAAGAGTTTTACTGACAAACCAGCAGCCAGCATAAGGGAAGCAAGTGAGAAAGTGGAATGATCAGAGGTCTGACTTACTGCAAACAGGATGACTTTTGGGGAACAAAATGCCTGCACTGAGTGAGGAAATCCCTTGCACCTGTCCAGGCTGGGAGCTGATCTGCTGGAAAGCAGCTCTGTGGAGAAGGACCTGGGGGTCCTGGTAGACAAAGAGCTGTCTCTGATTAGCAGTGTGTCCTGGGAACAAGAAAGCCATTGGGATCTTGGGTGCATTGGGAAGAGCGTGGCCAGCAGGTCAGGGAGGGGATCCTGTCCCTCTGCTGGGCCCTGGTGAGGCACATCTGGAGTGCTGTGTCCAGTTCTGGGCTCCTCAGTACGGGAGGGACATGGAGCTCCTGGAGTGGGTCCAGTGGAGACTGCAGAGATGATGAAGGGACTGGAGCATCTCCCGTATGAGGAAAGGCTGAGGGAGCTGGGGCTGTTCAGCCTCCAGAGGAGGCTCTGAGAGGGGACCTGAACAATGTCTGTTAGAGAGGGGTCAGCAGATGGATCAGGCCCTGCTCAGGGGTGCCCAGCAATGGGACAAGAGGCAACGGGCAGGAACTGATGCACAGGAAGTTCCACCTGAACAGAGGAAGAACTTCTTTCCCGCGTGAGCAACAGATTGCCCAGAGAGGGTGTGGAACCTCCCTCACTGGGGATATTCCAGAGCAGTTTGGACACAATCCTGTGCCATATGCTCTGGGATGACCCTGCTCAAGCAGGAAACTTGGACCAGATGAGCCTCTGTGGTCTCTTCCAGCCTGACCCATCCTGTGACTCTGCGATGTTCACAGGAGCCCATATCTTCAGTCTGAGACATCTGTGATGATAGGCAGCAGCTTCTCTCTTACTTGTGCCTGAAAGAGTTAAATAAAATAACAGTATTATTGCAGGGTGTGGTGGTAACAGCACCATGATATCACTGCCTCGGCAGTGCCAGCGCTTTGGTCTCATGGCACAGCCCAATGTCTTTCCAGGTGTGGTATTAGGAGATGGTATCTCACCTGCCTTGCTGTGTCCTGCCTGAACATCACAGCGTGGCACCGACTCTGCCCAGACCTCGGTTACTGTGGGGAGGGGAGGGAGCCTTGGCTTCAGCTCCACATTTCAAACTGATGTCAGCGGGGTGGTTGCATAAGTATTTTTTATTTTTTTAAAGACATTCATTTGATAGGGTTATTTTAATCAGTCTTTTCACTGTTATATTTGCTCTCTTCACAAAGCTGGAGCCAAAAAGGGAGTTGGACCTGCCCAATCTCACTGTTCAGGGTGCAGTCCTCAAAGTAAGCAAAGAGAGGAAACAGGGGAAGGTCAATTCAATTTTCAGAAGTCTTTCCATGTCAGGAGCATTGCTATTAATGGTCACTGATAAGGGAAATAAGTAATTTTGAATAATCAGGAATTCTATCTTGAGCACGTCCCTTTAAGGTTCATTTTTCTTCAGCATTACAAGAGGTTCGTCCTTTGGCTGTGAAAGCCCCTTTGTAAGAAAGACTCAATTCCCGTGGGCTTACATTTTTCTTCCCAGCCCAAAACATGGATGTTAAGGCTGCACAGAGGGTTGGGTCTGCTCATATTCCTGGAATTGTGTTCCCACCCGGGAGAGTTCAGGGCTGTGGGTAAGGAGAGGAGCCTTGGAGGAAGGAAAAATCATCAGGGACTTGTATCCCTGTGTCCCACGCTGTGTCCTTGCACATGTGGTGGCTGGCAGCTGGTAGAAACTCCAGTTGACATAAGCCAGCCCCTGGGATGCGGCCAGACAGAGCATTTACTGCCTAGGCTATGTAAGAAGAGCTAGCCCAGCCTGTTGCACACCTGGAGGATTGCACATGGATCAGCTCCCCAGGCTTCCGGGGCAGCCAACAGCTATTGCCTGTTTGAGCACCTCAGTTGTCCCATCTGAAAAACAGGGATAACAAAACTCACCTCCTTTGTAAAGTGAGTTGAGGTTTACTGGGAGAAAACTCTGGGTGAACCCCCTCTGCACCTCTGAGGCGAGCTGCAATGATGCATGAAGTGCAAGGGCTGCTGGATTTAACTCTGGGAGACTCACTCATGGTCTCAATGCAATCACCTTAAATCAGAACTTAATGGGATTATTTTAGTACATAGTAATGAGCTGATCCCAAACAGCAAAGGTTTCTGATGTGCAGTTGTACTGCCTCTGAGTTTGAAGAGTAGTTGGCAGAGGGCTGTCCACTGTGGGAAAAGGGAGATGCTGGCACAAAACATTCCACAGCACCAAGTCCCTTTACTTATCAATTATCAGCTTTACCAGGGCACTGATTTGTCATAAATTCAGGACCCTGCTGGGCTCCACAGTGGGGAACACTCCCTGGCACCAGGGAAGCTTTCACCCTGGAGTGTGAAATTGCTGCATAGGGAAATGAAGAAGGAACACTAATTCATGCCATAGCTTTGCTGTGGAAAGATAATTCATATTTCCCCTACGCAAAATGCTCCAGGCATACTAATGACCCTCCAGCATAGCTACTGCTGTTAGAGTTATGGTTTGTAGCTGGAAGGAAAATGAGGGACTGAACTTATCCTGGATACAAGCTGGTGGGCAGCAGTAAGGTTATGAGGAGAAAGAATTTGTCCCTGTTATTTCAAGACAATTATTATGACTCTGACATTTCTCATACTTTAGTAAAAATAGAAAAGTTTCTAACAGGTGGAGAAGCTCACTTGCATAGCAGGTATGATTCCTCAAAGAAAGAAAGAAAGGAAAAGTAAAACAAGCTGGTGCCACAGCCTTTTTTTTAATTCTTTTTTTTTTTCTTTTCTTTTCCCTGCTTTTCAGAGGATCACAGAATCACAGAATGGTTTGGGTTGGAAGGGAGCTCAGAGATCATCCCATTCCAGTCCCTCTGCCATGGGCAGGGGCACCTGCTAGACCAAATGTTCAAGGCCAGGTTGGACAGGGCTTGGAGCAATCTGGTCTAGTGGAAGGTACCCCTGCCCATGGCAAGAACTGGGAACAAGATCATCATTTAGGTCCCTTCCAACCCAAACCAGTCTGTGATTCCCTGATTCCAAGAAGAATCCCTGTGGGTTCATATTGCACTGCAGACATGCATGTTTGTCCTAATAGATATCAGGTATTTACTGAAGATAAGGTTTGGACAGACCAATTTTTCAAAGCAAACTCATTACCAGCAGGTCTGGTAGAAAAGCAAAAGCCTTCATAAACTTGAAAAATGGTTGAGTAACATTAAGTTGGCACATAATGATATTTTGATGTTAACAGTGAGTAGATTGAATATATTTCTGTATGGCACGACTTATTTAACGTCTTAGATTATCTCTGAATTATTTGATACTTTATATATAGCACATGTTATTAAAAAAAACCCAAAAAACAAAAAAACCACCCCAATATCTGCCAGTAGACCTCACACAATTGTATCTGGAAATAGCCTGTCTGCATAGTTCTTCTCCAGTGTGTGCATGAAGAACACCTGGATGTCAGTGGTCAGCAAATGTTGCCCAGTTGATGGCAACTGTTGTCAATATAGACAAAAACAGATAGAATAATGAAACATTTCTTCTGACATTATCAGATACAAAATGTACAGCTTTAACCACAAATGACAATGAATTCAGTTGGCTACAACATGAACAAATGTTTTAGGGAAAAAATATCTGGTGCAAACACGCCAAAACACATTATTCTCTTGGTGACTGTAATCCACCACTGCATTACTGCACTGTTAAAACAGAATCACAGACTCATTTAGGTTGGAAAAGATCTCTAAGATATCTGTTATTGTACATGTTACTGTCAGAAGATTTTTTTTAATGTTACCATGTTAATATTATATTTAATAATATTATATTTTGCTCTAAAAATAAAAATAGATTTCAAACAGCAATAGGGGCCAATACCTCTTCTTTCATTGTAAATGTTTCCAAGTCTTAAAGAAGTCTCAAGAGTCCTGTCATAAATATATGACATTAAAAAGGGCTAATCACTGATCCATCTGAACTAGGGCTGAAACCCTAATGCACATGGCATGATGAGCTTCCTCCCTAAACAATTTAGGGAAGAGTTGCAGCTCTGTACAGTGCACAGGGGAAAGGAGACAGGGAATAAATTCTGCTTTTTCCAACTGTTTTATTCAACCAATCTTTCCCTCATGGTATTATTCTCAGAGAAGACTGATTTGAGCTGGGGGAAATATGCCAAAGTGCCATGGTTTCTCCCTTTATACACCATGGGAATTTGATTCCTGTTGACAAGTTGCAAGTCTTCAGCACAAACAGTCTGCTTAGGAAAGTGAACCATCCTGGCCTCAGACAACTGTTGTGTAAGTACTTGGCATCCTGAAAAATTAATTAAATAATTAAAGGAAAAAAGTTATTAAAATAATTGGGTTCCTAATTTGTTTGATCAGATGCAACAGCATGTGTGTTATTCCCTAGGACAACCTGTCCTACTTTGGAAAGGAGGCAACACTCCTCATCCCCGCCTAGCACAAGCTCCAGAGCAGCAGAAGGGCTAAGTCTGACCAAGGATGATCAACACAGCCACATCTTGCCCTAAAGATGCTGTTATTTGCCCACAACCACTGCCAAGGCTTGAGGAACTGATTGCTAAAGCCAACAGATGTTAAGAACACTCATGGAAATGCCTCTTTTTGGGTTCAGGTGTTTGTGAGTTAGCAAATGGAGGTGCTTTTCCTGTGTCTTCTCGGCAGCAAGAGTTGCTGGTCTGTCAGGGTGGGTTCTGCTCTGCAAAGATTGGGTGCTCACAAGCTGGGGTGCTGCCAATGTGACGAGGCTGGAATGTTGGCTGTCAGATCAAGCCACTGCTCTCCAGGCAGAACCAGTGTTTTCTACACCTCAGAAACACTCAACAATTAGGAGAAAGGATGAAAATTAAAAGTGGACACATCCAGAACTAAGATAGCTAAAGCACATGAACAACTGTCACTGTTGCCTTAGAATCACAGAATCACTGAGGTTGGAAAAGGCCTCCAAGGTCAGAGAGTCCAACCTTTGACCGATCAGCTAAGCCAGAGCACTGAGCGCCGCATCTTAGTTGTTTCTTGAACACCTCTGGGGATGGAGACTCCATCACTCCACCACCTCTCTGGGCATCTGATTCTGGCAGGTCTGGCCACTCTCCTCGGATCCCACCTCACATCAGATCCTCAAACTGCCTCTGAACCGTGGCAGGAGTGGATGCCTGTTTGCAGGGTCTGTACCCAGGCATATATTTGAGCTTTAGGGTCCCCACTGAAAGCACACCATGTTTGTACAGGGAAGAAGCATCTCACTTGATGCTGTTACAAAGATCTGCTCCTATTCATTTCCAGGGATGAGCTGCAGGACTGGCTGGCTGGCAGCAGCCAATTCCTTGGGGAGCAGCGGGGTGCTGAGCCCTCTGACTGGTGCAGCACTCAGCCCTCCACCGTTGCCTGTGTTGCTTTTACATCAGGAGCTTCAAATGGGAGGTTCCCAATTCTCCTTTTCCAGAATTTTTTTCCGCCCGGGCTTGGTAAGCCTTGCTGCAGGGTAGGATACACACAATAAACAGCTTTTTGAGGTTGATTTAATGCCTCTGCATCGCTGCAGCTATTACTCTATCCACAGTGGACGTTTATTGCTATGTATACCACAGACTGATAAAGATTATCACTGAATTAATTCACAAGAAGTGTGTTGTTAGGCTTGAAGCCAAATACTCTGTGTTATCAGCATGAATAAATACTTCAGAGTAATTTCTCAATGATCCTGTCTTAAATGGACTTCTAAAGAAAAACCTTTCCAAATAAACTGTCTTGAAAGTAAAAAGAACAAACATCACCATGTTCTTGCATCACATCAAACATATCTGACGCATTTCTTACTGGACTCAGGGTGTCTGTTACCCAGTCATACTGCCCGGTTTCCCTGGAATGTGGCAGAGCTTCTCCCCTGCCTTCATCATCTTTATGTTCTTTGAAGAAGGAACATATAAGGAGCGCACTTCCGTCTCGATTCTTGACCTTCGAGGATATTTATGTCTTCCCACTTTCTGTCTTGCACTTTCTCAGCAGAGCACTGAGACTTCTCTTGCACTTTCAGTTTCTACCCAGGAGCAGTGAAATGCTCTCTGTCACTGCTGACGGCTTTGAAGGAGTTGACAGTTCAAAGAGGTACTGGAGTTATAGGGGCTGGTGATGAGAACACAGTTCAAAAGAAGCCAGAAATGTTTGGGCATTGGCCAGAATCATTTTATGTTTGTACAAATGACAGAAAGTTTCCATCATCTGTTGAAAAATTATTCTAAAAATAACTTTCCCTCGAGTGTTGCATATCCTGAGACCTGAGCAGATGACATGGGTGCTGGCAGTTTGGGGACCTTCACCTGCGAGAGGAAAGGAAAGAGATTCAAAAATAGGGAAAGGCCAGGACCTTCTCAATTCTTCACTGCTGTCAGCTGGTTGATATTTAAGGCATATTTCATCTTAGAACAGGCCAGACAAACACGTCTTCCTAGAATTGCACCTCACAGCCATATCCTTGCTGCCCAAGTCTGACCATAAGGTTCTCTGTGGCATAATCTTGCATTGGAAGGGAAGAAACTTTCCACCACCTTTTACAATAGGATATGGGTGAGTTTATCTAACCCTTTTCCTTCCAGGAAGAGTCACTGTGCTGGTGCTACAGGTACATGCCCCAGGAGGCTGTAAGCAAACCACTGGGTGATACATAGCGCAGGAGCATTTTGTGGACTTGGCAGCACTTCCAGCTTCTGTTTTAGCTAAAGACTCTTCCATTTAAGATGCTGGAGCACCAGGGAGAGGGTGCTATTGTGCCTACTTGTGTGTACGGGGGATCTTCAATGACCAGTTCCAGGTTCATGGAGTGGCCATCACTTCAAAGCATAAGGTGAAGGTGCTGGGAGAGAGAATTGTGTCTCTGGGCTCATCATTTTTTGCAGCAGTGCTTCACAAACAATGTCACAAGTCAGACCATGATTTATTAGGAGATGGGAACTTGGCCTGCTTGCCAAGCTGGGGCCAATCCCACTGTGGAACTGGCTTCTATATCTTAAACAAACTGGTTAAAGAAAAGCAACATGTCTCATCTTTGTGTTGGAAGACATCCCAGAGCAAGGTCTGTTTGCCTTACTTTGGAAACTGTGGCTGAAAAGGAATTTGTGAAGGGGAGCAGCAAAAAAGCAAATGTTTTGGGGCAGGATGGACCCAGTTGTCACCTCCATTTGTCCAGCAGGTCAGGCAATGCTGACATGGACCACTCTTGGCCAGGCCACCAGCTTCTGCTTCAGGGCGAGCACTCTTGTGCTGGGTGGAAGCAGTACCTGGAGCTGCCTGTCCCAAACAGGACCTGCAGGGTTGATGGAGGCACACAGAGACAGACGAGGCGTGGGATGTGCGAGTCAAACCCCGCCACTGGCAGGAGACAGGAACTTAGATATGGCCACTGAGGTTGTCCTGGTGATCTCAGGATTTGGAGAGGGTAAGTATGGATCTACCTACTTACTTTGAGGGGCAGCTTTCTACACCTTACCAACACTCCCACTGCAGCTGGTGAGCTGCTTCCTCAGCATTTAAAAGAGGCTGGAGCTGTGACATGACCATGGTCTGTCATTAACCACAAGAGAAAAATTAGATGGCAAAGGCTGCTTGGTTAAGTAGAGACAGGCATAACAAAATCCTGCTGGCATTCCCAAGGTAACTAGAGCAAGGAAAATGTAAAACTGAGCAAACAGCACTGCTCTGGGGGCTCTTCCCTGTGCAAGTCCTGCTGACATGCATCACATGAGGCAGTTTGCAGCATAGTCTCAATAGGAGTTTCTCACCAAGATTATATTCCTTCCTCACCCATAAAATTGTATTATAAAAAGGACATGGGTAGTCCATCACTTTGTGGAGGGTGCCAAACCTTGTTCCTCCTGCTGCCTCCTGAAATGACTTTGGAAGGCCTGGCAGCATCTCTCATCTCCAGCCCCAGCGAGGAGCAGTGCTACTCAGAGAACTTTTATTGTATGTTTCAGGCAGCAAAAAAATGTTATACATCTGAAATGCAAATGCCTGACTGATGGAGAGTGCCTGGGAAAGCCAGTGGTTAAGCCTTTAATTATAGCTATTTTGGGGATCACTTAGTGCTCTCCAGTAACTTGCATAAGCCTCAGTTGCATCCTATGGGTGTGTTACCCTAAGCAGCAAAATTATTAGCGATGACATTATTCCCTTAAAGAGGAAACTGCCTTAAAGGTTTGCTAAGGGCACTTTGTGGAGGTACCCAGAAGGCAAAGGTGGCAAGTTGGCTTAAGAGTTTCTGCCAAGAGTGGAACACCACAAGGCAAGGCAGGGTTAGCCCTGAATGCTGCCCACACCTCCTGGCTCAGCTCCAGTTTCACAGTGGCTGAAGGCGCAGTGGCTACACAGGAGCAGTGCCCAGGCTCCTGCGAGCCAGGTTTTGTTCCCATCCTCTTGGTCTGATTCTCAGGCTGTCCCCAGGAGAAACAGCGTGTAAATCACTAATTAATGCCTCCCGCCTGTGCGCCATTCAAGCCCATTTGTGCTTCTTGGAGATATGCAGCACAGGCTCCCCGGAGAGATATTCTATAATCTGTTACTAATCACCGAGGCTTCAAAACCATTTAAAAGGCTGTGCTTGCCACTTGTCCGCATGCAAACATCAATCATGCTCTCTCTGATGCTACAGCCTGAAATTCTGCATCACAGGGGAGGCTTTGGAACACCTGTCCCCCAGCCCTGACATCCAGCTTGTTTTATTGTCACTGTGAAGCCGCCTAAGGCATTCCCTGCTGCTTGGAGGGTGGTTGAGGGGATTTCACGAGAAGACACAAAAAGACGATGGCACAGCAAGAGACAGAAAGCATCACACTTTTCCAGGGCACCAAGTGCAGCAGTTTGGAGTGGTAAGCCAGGTGTAATGCTGTGCACACACTGCTATGTGTGTTAACAGGTTCGGGAGAACGAGCCACGACCCGACCCAGTGTGTTAATCATCAGTCAGGCATAGAGAAGGTGACACCAAGGAACCCACTGAAGGATTTTTAGAGCTGATGCCCTAATAAACTCAACCCCTTCCATGGAGAATTCTTGGGTGCTAGAGCAGTCTTTAGACATTTAAATACTTTAGTGCTTTGGCTACTGTAAAAGTTTACCATAAGCACTTCTTGAAATTGAGGCAGACAGAAAATCTCATACACTCTGTCTTGAGCTCAGCATGGTGAGACATTCATATGGCAAGAAACACGTTGCAACGAGTATGATCTGGGGCACTGGAGGAAATCATATTTTTAATTACTCTCGGCATCTCAGTGATACTGGTTGCCAGTAGTCAACCTGCTGGAAAATTACATCACCAGTGATCAGAGCAGAATGTCAGTCTGTCAAACCAGTTTGCCAGCCTGTCACTGGGAGGAGTTTTCTATCTGTAGATTTATCTATCTCTTCAACATGGAATTTTTGGACACCATTAGTCTTCTTTCAAAAAATAAATAGACTCTAATTTTATGCCTGCAATCAGCTAAAAGCGTAAATTTTCCTTAGCAGTGTTTAATTTTCCACACAACCATAATTTTCTCTGATAATTGAGAATCAAAATTTCTTCACCAACTGTGTTTTTATGAAAGCAGCCTGATTGATGCCTTTAATCTGTTGACAGTCATGCATCATTGCATTTTAAAATGTACAAATAACAAGGATTTGAGGATTCATATTGAGATAGTGGCATCTTTGATGATTCCAAATGTGGAAGTTTCTTCCGCTCACAAGTGAACAGGTTCAGTCTTTAGGGACCAAGTCTAACTCCTGTACAGCACAACAAGAGTATCTCTCCCTTTTTAAGGGGCATCCAGTCTGGACCTGCGGCCCTGCTGCAGTAAGTGCTGGAAGGGACCTGAGCATTGAGGCCACTGCACCTCACTGCTACCGACCCACATTGCAAAGAATTGCCCGGGCTGGGCAGCACAGAGATGGGCTGGAGAGCATGAACATAACCAGGACCAGGGCTAACACTCCTTCTGTATCATGAGAACCAAAGCAAATATTTCAAACGTTAGTTATTCTTCCCAAGAGATTAATTGGCATCCAAAAAACAGATTTTAAAGCTGTTTCTATTGCCAATATGAGTTCTCTGTTTGTGTTGATATTGTGATGACACCTTAATAGGCTGTTGCTCATCTCTGTGATCTGTGGGACTCGGTACACTCTCCTCTTCACATCAGGGCAGTTTAGGGGAATTAGTCCTTAATTTGCCTCCATAAATGATGTTTTTTCCTTTTGCGTTGCATAATTTTGGATGTGATCCTTCACAGGAGGGGAGGCAGAGACCCTGTTCAGAAGCTTCCCAGGAGAGGAAAAGAGCCCTGGATGCTGCTCTGCCTGTACCAGTGCCCTGGAATGCCAGTCTGGCTGCTGCTGCTCCCAACAGTGGTGTGGGGACATGTGCACATAGCACAGTCAGCCTTCTCCCTCCCATCTCAGGGGGAACAGGCAGTTCACCTCCTCCAAACCTCTGCTGAGTTTTGTTCATTCATTTTCTCCCCTTTCTTGGGAAGAAATGTCCCAGTCCTGACCAGTTCTCAACTCACCATTCTTGGGTAGCTGATATCCAGTCCTGCCCATGCTGCAGAGGAGCTGTAAACTTGGCTCTTCCACTGTATGTGTGTGTGGGAGAGTGTGTTGGTGTTGAAACTATTTCTATTCCTTCATCAGTATTCAATTTATTTGAAAAATAAATAAAAAGTCCTGTGAGCCATAATGTCTTGTTTAATCAGCACAGAGCTAGTTAGCAAATGAAAATGGGTGGCTGAGCCAGTTGCAAAATTCTTGGAAATAATTCAGTGATTCCATTGGAAGGAAAATACCCCAGGGCAGATCTTCCCAGAGGAGGGATACGTTTCAGATTCTGCTCAGTTCTCTTTGAATAAATGAGGACTGTCTGGATGGGTACCTCCAAGGAATAGTCAGAGAGGAGCTATAAATAAAGGTATTGAGCCACCTTTCACACTGGAAGCTGGTTTCTCTTGGAAGCATTTTATGTGATAAGCTCCACTGCAGTGAGGCTCAGAGATAAGGGCTCTGTGTGTGTGTGTCAGGGTCTTGTTGTCAGAGAATAACTTACACTCATTCCAGCCTGTTACATCACCAACACTTAATGCTTTCATCTCTTAGCTCTGTTTATAGTCCATGATAACAAAATCCCAAAGGATTCAGAGGCATGTTTTCAGGCACAAGTGCTGGAAAGAGGAAGTCCAGTCTCAGACGACCAGTGCATCTGCAGTCAGCTGCCCTCTGGATGATGCATGAAGGTTGTGTCTGCAGGCACAGCCTCTGCACCTTTGGACCCCAGAGTCTGGGGTTTGCTTGGCTTCAGGTTGTCCTGAAGGCAGACCAGGGATGGGCATGGAGAATCTCTTGCTGGAATTGAAGGCCACCCTAGACATCTGTGCCAGTGTCAGGAGTCTGGTGATGTCAGGGACCACTAGAAATTCAGGAAAATGTTGACAAATTGACTTCTGTGCTTGTTTGTCATCATCATCCTTTCCACAGGCTTTGTCCTAGTGACTGCTGAAAGCTGCAGCCTGTGAACAGAACAGAGGAAGTGTCTCAAGACCTGGGCAGAATTGTCTGCTTGGGTCATTCCCTCCTTCCATCCTTTAGGAGCTGATGGGCAGAAAGACAGCAGAGAGGAAAAGCTAAGCCCACCCTGTCCTGGCCAATTCCCAGCATGGCCAGAAGCCAGACCAACACGACAGACACCGGAGCCAATGCAGGAGGGGGCAGCTGTTCATGCTGTCACAGCAGGTTGTGTGCTGACCTGGCAGGTGTGAAGGGATCAAGGTAGTGGTGGGCTGTGTCCTTTCCCCAGCCCTTCTCATGGGGCTAGAGGAGAGAATCTGACACATCGTGTTGTGACAGCCCAGACCGTGTCACCCTGAGGCCTCTCAGTGCCCTGAAAGGCAACTCACCAGAGTGCTGAGCTGAGGGAGGTCCACGAGGAGTGGAAGGCTCTGAAAGCATGGGCAGAGATGAGAGTCTGGGGCAGGAGGCCAGACTTGGGATGGTTTGGCAAAGCTCTGCAGGACGATTTTGCATATTCTTTACTGCAGCCAGAGTTTAGCTTGTTCAGCCCTCCAACATCTCTGGTATTTCACAAGAGCAAAAAAGGTAGATGCCAAGTTCAGGGTGTCTCCTGTGGTTGCTCAGGGCAAAAGCCAAGGGAAAGCAACCACTCACAAAATTTCTTCAGAAGGATCTATTTTCTAGGCTCAGAGTGGGGATGTTTTGACAGGTGTATTGTCAGATGGGGCTGCCAGAACAGGCTACACCACCATTTCCATTTTCCCAGCTCTGTTGTTGGAAGAAGGGGCAACTGCTAATGTATTTGTTTCTCATCCATGAATAGGATCAGAGAAAAGTCTGGAAAAAGCAGTACAAAATGACACTGTACGTGGTGACATCTGCAGAGACGGATGAGTTATATGTGAAGCAGTGGAGGAATTCTAAATGTGTTTTCATATTATGCATCCTGCCTTTCATGTCTTCAGCAGTAGGAAAAATATTTTCTTTACCTTTCTGCCTGGAAAAGCAATTATGAATGTTAATTGCACTGACCAAGAGGTGGAACGCGAGTTGGCCAGGAAGGGCTTCCAAACAGGCTCATAAACAGGAAGACTCAACCTATCCCGCCATTCTCACTGTTATGGAGATGAAGCTGTTGTGAGGATTTCGAGGAGATGGAAAATGGGATTTGAGTGGGAAAACCAGCACAAGGAAGCAATTAAAAAAGAGAACAACAGAGGAAAGGTCCCAGCATGGGCACTGTCAAGGAGCAAACTCTACTCTCATCCTGATGAGTGGAAAAGCCATGGGAAGGGTGCAGGCACCTCATCAGCAAATTGGAAGTTCTCCAGGATTTTCCTATGACATAACAAACTCTATTCAGAGGTGTGGAAGAACCCAATACTCTCTCCCATTCCCAAATTACAGAGATCACATGGGCAGAAGTCTGAGTTACATGCAGAGCTCAATGCCCTGCTCAGCTCCACTGTTAGAGAATGGTGGGGATCCCACGGAAAGGAATTCTGGAAAGAAAACTCCTATTCTTTGCTCATGTACATCAAGATTCCTTTCTGAAGCCCAGTGTTTCCCCTCAGATTTTGACATGTGGCTTCTGGCAGCTGAAACACAGAATATTTCTTTTAGAAATATGGCTTTTATGGTAACAAAAGGTGACAGGTTCTTGTGATTCCAAGTCTGGACCGCTACAAGCCCCAGTGTCCCTAGGGCTCTGGGGTCTTTTACTCTCTCAGTCCTAACCCTGACCCGAACACAAATTCTAAGCCTAACCCTAACAGCATCTTCTCACTGTGGCTGATGTTCTAGCCCAGATTAGAAAGATGCAAGGACAGCAATGTTGGGGCCCTGCCATGATGCTCTTGGCATGCATTTTCCAGCCCCGGTGTCCCTAAGACTCTGGGGTCTTCTACTCTCATAGCTCTAACACTAACCCAAATTCTAAGCCTAACCCTAACAGCATCTTCTTACTGTGGCTGATGTTCTATCCCAGATTAGAAAGATGAGAAAAGGCAGCCATGCTGGGGCCCTGCNCTTGGCATGCATTTTCCAGCCCCGGTGTCCCTAAGACTCTGGGGTCTTCTACTCTCATAGCTCTAACACTAACCCAAATTCTAAGCCTAACCCTAACAGCATCTTCTTACTGTGGCTGATGTTCTATCCCAGATTAGAAAGATGAGAAAAGGCAGCAATGCTGGGGCCCTGCCATGATGCTCTTGGCAAGCATTTTCCAGCCCCAGTGTCCCTAGGGCTCTGGGGTCTTTTACTCTCTCAACCCTAACTCTAACCTGAACCCAAATTCTAAGCCTAACCCTAACAGCATCTTCTCACTGTGGCTGACGTTCCATTCCCACAGGTGGCCCAGATGAGAAATTCTTTATAGAGTGAGTGGTCAGGCATTGGAATGGCCTGCCCCGAGAGGTGGTTCATTCACCGTCCCTGGAGGTTTTTAAACTGAGATTGGATGTGGCACTGAGTGCCATGATCTCGTAAACCGGCTGGAGTTGGACCAAGGGTTGGACATGATGATCTTCGAGGTCTTTTCTACCCCAGTAGTTTCTATGATTCTGTGCTGAATTCAGCACCATGCAGGACTCTGAGAATGTGAATTCTTCCACTGCATGCTCTGAAAGCACCTCTCTTGGGTCTATTTAATAATTTTCACCTTTTTCATACTGCAGAATACTGTGCATCTATGTAACCTGCCACACAATTTTCCCTGCGAACAATTTTGTGTCAATTTTGCCTGAGCACCTTAAATGTTCCCTCAATATTATGTCAGTGAAAAATTGTTCTTTTTTTTTCCTCCTATGACAATAAGTTTCATTCCTGTCTGGGGGCTACTTTGTCCTTCTATTTTTCTGGGCACAAAATCACCCCCAGAGCTGCTGCCTCATCCAGCAGCAGAGGGTCAGGAGCACGGCGAGTGCAGTGGCAGGTGGCTGTGTCTGCTGGGCACATGACAGTCATTGGTCAGAGGTTCCCCATGGTGCCATCTGAACACAAGAACCTGGTGCAGCCTGGGCATCAAACCACTTCAGACGCCTGTGCAATGGGTGGAAATGCACATATCAAATATGAGGTTGCCTCTGTGCAAAAATAAAAGGTGAAGTTACATCTTTGAGTCTCCTTTTATGCTTCATTTTCGGTCACTTATCGTTGGCTCTTCCCAGGACATAGGGAACTAGGGCAGGGTAATTTGATAATATGGAGCAAGTAATTTCTTTCACTTTGCTTCACTATTCTCATCTGGAAAAAGGGAAACCGTAATACTAACTTTTCCTTGAGGGAATTGTGGAAATGAGCTGGCTGCTGACTGCAGAAAGCTGCAGGATCCTGTGCTGGCAGTGGCTGGATAGACCATGTGTTAATATTTTATATTGGATAAACAAAGTAATTTCCCAAGGGTCTTTAAGATAACATTGTCTTTTAGTGAGTGTTAATTGACTTTGCTGTAAGGCACCCAATTTGTGCCTGTATCCCTTAATTAAAACCCCTTAATAATTGTGCCTGTATTCCTTAGTAACTGCATGGCCCAAATGTTCTCGGGACGAGGCAAATATTTTAAAAATTACGTTTCTGCTGTTGTCTGTTTGCCAAAAGTGGCACCGTGTCCTGTGTGCAATGATTCACCATGTCCGTTCCCCTTCCTCCCTCAGCAAAGTGGCAGTGCCAGCCACCGGCAGAGCAGCCCCGCTGACGTCTGGGATGTTCTCTCTGTCCTCCAGCTTCTGCCAAACAGGAACTGCTTTTGAGGTGTCCCAGATGGGATGTGCCAGGGACCTGCGTCTCATCCGGTGATAAAGCATTTCAGCAGGGGAGGGGTAGAGAATGCTGTGCCATAACAGAAGTTTATAAATTAAATCTGGAGGTGGTGGAACCCTGGAGAAGCAGATAGAGTGGCAGAGCCCAAGGGAACAGGGTGCCATCTCCCTCTTCTGATTTCCAGAGCCCACAGTCACCACGTTGGGTCATGGCCAGATACAATGGAAACAGATTTCCTGTAGCTCGGGGTATTTGGCTGTTTCTCTGTTCCGCCTTCTGCCTGTAGTGGTCCCAAGCTTTTGGAGGACGTCCTGGAGTCCTCCAAAAAGGAGGTCCAGGACACCACAGAGACAGTACCCAACTGCAGGAGAAGTCCCATGGCAAAGGGATGTTTATGCAGTAGCTGAGGATGTGCCCTCATTTGTAACTTTTCAGCAAGTGCAGATGGCTCCAAGTCCTGGCACTCCAACCAGCACTTTCTGAATAGGGAACAGAAGTGCCCTGGCACTGAAGGGAGCTGTCTGCCCACAACTGGAAAGAAAGATCACTACGGAGCAACTGAGACTCATTATGTGCTCTTGGGAGCCCCTGGCAGAGGTCTTTTACTTTTCATGGGGCTTTTTCTTCCCTTTCTGATGTTCTGAATTTTCTTTCCTCTATGGAAAGCCTAGTGCCAACAATGTTTCTGCCAGCTTTAAACAGGCCTTGGTTGCTCCCCAGGATTGCTGTGGAGAAAAAAATGCAAACTCCTTGTCTGCAGAGTTCCTTGGCACAGGCTGTACCCTGTGCTGATACCCCCTCCTGCCCTGGAGTTCATCACCAGCAATTGCTGGGGTACAGCTGCTCTGTTCTTGCCCAAAATCTCTATTCTTGGTTTATATTTGAGGCACAGCAAATTAGATTCACAGAATCATTAAGGCTGGAAAAAACCTCCAAGATCGTCGAGTCCAGCCTTTGACTGATCATCGCATTGTCAGTCACCCCAGAGCGCTGAGTGCCACATCCAGTCGTTCCTTGATCCTCCAGGGATGGGAACTCCACCACCTCCCTGGGCACCCCCTTCAAATGCCTGACAACCCTTTCCATGAAGAAATTCTTCCTGATGTCCAACCTGAACCTCTCCTGGCACTGCTTGAAGCCATTTCCTCCTGTCCTGTCCCTTGTTCCCTGGGAGCAGAGCCCGACCCCCACCTGGCTCCCCCCTCCTGTCAGGGAGTTGTAGAGAGTAAGAAGGTCCCCCCTGAGCCCCCTTTTCTCCAGGCTGAGCCCCCCCAGCTCCCTCAGCCTCTCCTCATATCACTTACTTAGTGCTCAGCCTTTTACTTTACTCCTTCAGCCTCCAAAATCTTCTCCTGACTTCAGTGTCTGAGCAGGCTCAGGAATACCCTGGAGAGCACAAAACATGCTCCTTTAGACCACTTGGGCAGCCCTGGGGTCTTAGAACTCTCTATCGTATGCCCAAGTTCAGGAGTCAAATCAGTCTTAGATGATCAGCAATGAGATTATGGTCTGAATGCATTTCTGTGACATCTGAGATGGATACATAGGAGTCAGCAAGGACTTGGCTCTTCAGGAAGTTCCTGGAACTAGAAGTGCACTTCCAAGGTTTTTGCTAAATTCCTGACAGTTTTGAAGGAACTTAATTCATTATTGGAGCTAAAACTGTCATGAGACGCTCGTGAGGCTGTAAAATGCCTGTCTGAGTATTTAACTGGAGCTTGCAGTTCATGCACGGCTCATGAGCAGCTGGGAGAAGAGCAAGTAAGGATTTCATATCGGAAATACTGTGCAGGTCCTTGTGCAGGCTCAGTGTCAAAGCTGTTCCAGCAGGATAATTTCCTCACTGCTTCCCCTCCTGGGCTTGTTTTTAGATATGTGGGATCACATTATATTCTAATCCTCAGTCTTCCTTTTTTTTTTTTTTTTTTTTCTGTCCCAGAAATGCAAAGGTGCAAGATTTAAGAGTGTGAGACTCAGTGTGATTCAAAGGACTTAAGGTTGCCTGGAGAGTCAGACACATATGCAAAATGTTAAGGATTCACTGTGAAATCCCTTCTAATAAGGCCTCCTGCTAAGTCTATCTAAACCAGCAGGAGCTTTTCCATTGACTCTAATGGGCTTTGGAAAATGCTCTGTAACACAGCAGGGAGCTGTCTACAAAAACATGCTTTCCTAAAGCAAAGTCCATGCTCCTTCTTGGAGATTAGATACATAAGCAATCCAGGTGGCCCTTGGCAGCCCTTAATTCATGGTGTTCACTGTTTCCCTTCTCCAAAGGGAGAGTAGACAGGTTCTGCACGGAAAAGGCTGCTGGAGGCACTGGGCTAGGGTTGCTCAGGTAAGGAGGTGATGCCACATGGGAGGAGAGATGCTTGATGGAAAACAGGCAAGGAAAGACTGCCTGATGTCTTCCTAATTATCACTATCACCTCATTTGGATGAAACCCATTAGCTATGCAAGGAAAAAGGCAAGACATTTTATGGCAGGCTGGTGTTTGTTTGGTAAACGGTAAGAACTGGGCAGAGCTGGTGATTCCTTGTGTAGGGCTGCAGGTCCAGTGCCAGGGCCACGTGGTACAGCAACAGGCTGCCTTTGGGGCAGGGGGGCACTGGCAAAGGGCCTGTGTGTGTCCTGGACTGGGCAGGTTTGTATCTCTGTGGTTATGATTCAGTCGTCTGCCACTTGCTGATGTCAAACATCATTTCCACCAGCTTTAAAGAGCATGAACAGCTTACCAAACACCCCTCCCTCCTGTTTCCCCAGGAATAAACATCAGGAGTCACATAACTCCTGTTCTTTTGTGCCTTCTCATGGCTGAGCCAGCTGAAGAGGTCAAGTTGAACGCAGTAACTGTAGACACCCTCCTCGAGTTGTGGACTTGAGTTCAGGAGCCAGGCATTCAAGGCTTCTTACAGACTGTGCCTAGGGATGGGAGAGGGCAAGAGGCTTGTTGTAAAGGAAAATAGGACAGGACAATCAGAAATATTTGGGAGACGTCTGCTTCCTTCAAATTCCAACCAATAACAGGATGACTTTTTTCACTGGAGAAAGAGGAGGCCTTCTTTTTAAGGTCTCTCTTACACACATATCCCGAAAACTGTGGAGATGTGAAATGGGGGAAATACATCCTGATAATTTGTTTGTGAAGTACCTTAGACTGACACAAACTTCTCCCTGGAGCCTAATGTTCCCAGAGCTTATTATACAGCTGCCTGGCTATAAAATAATCAGGAGAGGCAATGAGAAGAATTTAGGCTTCTGGCATGAGAACAGATGACACAGTTTAGCATCCACTTCATGGGAGTATGAGAGGAGCAATTCGTTTGAACAGAGAGAAATCTGGAGTTGCAAAACCTCTCCCAATAATGCAGAGGAATTCCCACTTTATATTTGTGGATTTTTTTCCCGACACATACAAATTGGCAGCAGAGGCAGTGACTGATGGGAGGACAGTCCATGTGGAAAGCAGCACAGAAAGGATTTGAAAGGGTGAGGGCCAGTTATAAGTGGAGGGAGAGGGCTTGAGAGAGAACATGTTGGTGAGCAGGAGAGAATATCATCCAGAAAAAGGACTATAAAGAGTAGCATGAAAGAAAGGAAGTAGCAGAGCCAGGACCAGATGGAAACTGTTCTCAGTGGAAGGGTGGAAGACCAAGAGCCAAGGAAGGAATAGCCTGGGAGAACGCAGAGGGAGAAATGAGTCATCTAACCTGGAGTCCCCTTGGACAATGCCACAACCAACCAGGATCTGACTGGGAATGGCAGCACCCAAAAGATGAAAAATGCAGCAGAGTCCATTTGAGTGAGTTGATTGCAGCAAAGAGCAGCCTAGGGATCCACATTCCCAAGGTTGGAAGGGAGGGTATGCAGGCTGCTGTGAGCCCTGTGGGGTGAAGGGCACTGCACTCCCTTGCAGGAAGACGCCAGGCAACCCACCAACAGAACAAAAGGAAACGCGCCTTTTGCAAAAACAAAGTCATTGGGATTCAGGACTTCAAAGCTCCATGTTACACACCCAGTCTGTTTGTTGCTGTTTGTGGCTGGGAGCCAGATTTGAGAATTAGAGGAGAAAAACTCTATTATCTTGTTCTGCTGAAAACCTGCAAAGAAAATCTGCAAAGTGAGCACCCGAGAAACCGGAGTCTGGAGAGAGGAGGAAGACTCAGAGAGTGGCGTCTCCAAATGCACCAACATCTCTTAGGGACATGAGTCTACTTTAAAAGCTGTCATATACAACACTTCGTTTTCTGCATCTCTGTTCAGAAAGTAACAGACATCAACCAGATGTCAACATTTAGCACCCAAACCCATTGAATTTCTAACCTGTGAGCTCCCAGACCCCTGATGTATCCCGGAAAATGGTACCTCACAGCCATCCTGTGGCATCACTGGAACTGAATGCAGGGAGGGATAGTTTGGAGAACAGTTGAAAAGTTGCACTTACAGAATGTGTTTGTCAGGAGAGAAATTGAGAGTCCAGAGTTGGTTAAATATTTAAAAAAAAAAGTCTGACTCATGTTCACAAATGAATAAAATAAAACTGCTGACACTTTCCCAGGAGTCTCAAAGGGAGTCACATGGAAACTTCTATGAAAAGTTTATTAATGGTGGCATAAAATATTAATGTTCTGAAAATGTGTGCCTACAGAGTGGCACTCAGGAGCTGCTGCCTGCAAGGTTTTTAGCAGCTTTGACCCACTTAATCTGGTGGAAGCTGTTTCTGCCCATGAGAGAGGGTTTGAATGAGATGGCCTTTAAGGTCCATTCCAAGCCAAACTATTCTGTGATTCTACGATTCTATGAATCAACCAGTAGAGAAGCAAAGCACAGTTGATGCCAAGGTTTTTTGCCATGACCGTGTAGTTTGCCACATGTTCCTTCACAGCAGGCTATCAACACCCAGCTGATGTGCAGCAACTTGTTGAGATGCTGTGACTCGCTCCCACACCCCAGGGTTCCCAAATCCTCAGTTTGGGCTGTGCATGTGGGAGCAGTGAAAGATGTAACTGTTCCCAGCTGCCTGTCCACCCCTGTTTGGTCCGGGGCTGTGGAGCCTCCTCTTTCAGCCACGATTCATCACCGGGGCATCAACTGCAGCTCAGCCCATGCAGGGATTGTGTCAGCTCCAGCAGCGTGGGCTCTGTCTCCCTGCTGTGAGCAGTTTTTGGCACCACAATACAAAAAAAGATTTAAAGCCATTAGAGAGCATCTAAAGGAGGGTTACAAAGATGGTGAAATCCCAAACGGTACAGACTCAAGTCCAGTCACCACCCTTGCCCAAGTGGGATGTGTAAGTGGAGTTCAAGGTGGTTTCAGGTGGGCGCTCTGACTCTCAGCTCTGCCAGTTTTAGGAGAAGAGGTTTAAATGTCTATGTGTTCACACCTGCAAGTTCTCCAGAGGAGGTGGCAACCATTGAAATCAGCCCAGCTAAAGCCTAGAGAGCTTGTGAGTCAGAGGTGTGAGTAAATGTGAGAACACTGTGTGAACAGAGCTCCTTTGATGGAAACACACCCTCTTTCACACGCTTAGAAGGTGATACTTTTTTTTAATAAATCTAAATGAGCAGAATATGGTATGAGCAACAGCCAAGGAATTTATTTGCCCATGTGCTTCCTACCTCTCTCTCACACCTCTGTTCTTCTGCAGCTTTGCCTGTGGTACAGAACGGGGTGGAGTGAGTATAGGTAATTTTCTTAATGGGAATATGTGCTTTTTTGCATGGTGTGGCTGCACTTGCACTCTTTACTTAGCAAGTGAGGAAGGAAGGAAGAGCTCTGTGGGGAGTTACAGTGAAGTAATAATGGCACTGTCTGCTTCAGAGGGAAAGGCTGTACAGATCTCAGACAAATATTCAGCCTTCTGTACCCAAATCTAATCCCCCCTCCCACCCCCAGTTGATAGCTCTCTTCATGGAGAGGGAAGAAGTCTGGATGCTCAGAGCAGGGAGCTGTGCTGTCTGTGCCATCAGCCTGCAGCTGGCATCTGTCACTGCATCCAGCACCTCCATCACCTCTGGCCCTGGGTGGAGGGGACATTTATTTGCACCCTGGGATAATCTAACAAGGACATGTCTTTGAATGGTACTGGACTTCAGAGATAGATTATTATGGGATCAAGGAGAGCACTGCAAAAGAGAAGCAGAGTGGGTGCAAGAGGCAATGCAAGAGAGCATGGGAAAAGACACCCCTGGAAAAATGCTGGCTGTGGCACTGCATCAGCTACAAGCTCTGGAACGTCACAGGTTAAAAGCCATCTTCAAAAGTGGTTTTGGGTCCCTAATGTCCCCAGAAGACAGGCTGTGTGTGTCTGAGGTGTCATATTTATGCAGCAGTGCAAATCCCCACAGGATTTGCCAGCTTCCAGACTGTAATTCTTTTATTATGAACTCCTCATATGCGAGGCTGTTCAAAATCAAGACCAAGAACTCTCCAAGTCAAATCTAGCCTAACAGAAACCAGCCAATGGTGCGAGCACAGAAGGACCGTGCATTGGTATCTGGGTGTAGCTGGATTTAGGGATTGGCTCCAGCAGCTGACTCCAGGGCATCAGGGAGCTGCTTCCATGAATGGTACCTGTGAGAACTGCCTGGGAGTGACTCAGCCAGACAGATTCACCATCCTATTGGAAACCAACACACTTCATTTCCCTGCCCAGCTGCAATGCTGTGTTAAAGGCTGAAACCAAAGTTGTCCAGTCAAGGTGAAACACAGCTGTACTGCCAGCCCCAGGCACATGGGACCATCCCTGGCTTGCATCAGCTAGACCAGCTGCTCTTATTTTTTACCCCAAGTGGAGCATGGACATGGTCTTGGGAGCATCTGTGATGTCTTGATCCCAGGCTGTGAGTAAGCACCACAGGTGGAGAAAAACAAGCTCAGGGGGGACCTTCTCACTCTCTACAACCCCCTGATAGGAGGGGGGAGCCAGGTGAGGTTGGGCTCTTCTCCCAGGGAACAAGGAACAGGACAAGAGGAAATAACCTCAATCTGTGCCAGGGCAGGTTCAGGTTGGACATCAGGAGGAATTTCTTCATGGAAAGGGTTGTCAGGCATTGGAAGGGGGTGCCCAGGGAGGTGGTGGAGTCCCCATCCCTGGAGGTGTTCAAGGAATGACTGGACATGGCACTCAGTGCTCTGGTTTGGGTGACAAGGTGGGGATGGGTCACAGGTTGGACTCTGTGATCTTGGAGGTCTTTTCCAGCCTTAATGATTGTGTGCAATTCTGGGATTATGAGAAGTGCCACTTCTGGGTGTCGCTGAGCCTGTGTTGACATGGTGTGAGCGACAGAGCAGTGCTGAGGATGCTGAAGCAGTAATTTCTCTCACTGCCCTGGTCTTCCTTTATGTCTTTTGTGCGTGTCTGTTCAATATTTACTTTTGAGAGCAGTCTGTCCAGTGAATCAACATGAACAAGGAAGTTGCTTTTTTCAGTTGGGCTATTTAAAGAAAGACAAGAGGGATGAGAAGTCTGCTTTCTGTTTTTCTTTTGCCATTGAGCAGAGGATGCAGCAGTGATTTATGAGACGCTTTATGTCTTCTTCCACACATGTGGTCTCTCTGTATTTGGTTGTTCTTCCACTTGTCATGTTCACTGAGTTTTGGATTATTTTCGGCTTGGTTAAAGTTGTATCTCACCTGTCCAGAAGGGATTTTCATTGTTTCCGGCTATGACCATTGTCTTTCACTGGGAGCACCAGCAGCCAGTGAGTGTGTGCTGCAGGCAGCATCAGGCTCCGTTCTCCCTGTCAGCCAACATGTTAACTTTTTTCTTCTCACTAGAATCATACCAACATGGAATGGTTTGGGTTGGAAGTGACCTTAAAGAGGTCTCATTCCAACCCTCCTGCCACGGGCAGGAACACCTTCCACTATCCCAGGTTGCTCCAAGCCCCATCCAATCTGGCCTTGGACACTTCCAGGGATGGGGCAGCCACAGCTTCTCTGGGCAACCTGTGCCAGGGCCTCACCACTCTCACAGGGAAGAATTTCTTCCCAATATCCCACCTAACTCTGCCCTCTGGCAGTGGGAAGCCAGTCCCCCTTACCCTGTCACTACACAACATTGTCCAAAGTTCCCCTCCACTCTCTTGCAGCCACTTCAGGTACTGGGAGGTGCTGTAGACACCCTGGTCAGACATCTGACCATGTGAAAGCTTTGAAGCTTTTGCCCCTTTACTCTCAAGTATATGATGAGCAAATAAATTCCCTGGCTGTTTTTGCTGAAAGGCAGATGTCTTTGGCTCTGATATCCCTTTCCAGCATGGAGAGAGCATCACAAGTGAAACAATGTGAAAGTTATCAGCTGCCATGAGGTGGGAAATCTCCTTCAACTCAGTGCAGGGGATTCTCGCTCCGCTGTCTGCTGAGGCAGTGAGATTTTCTGTGTGGGGTGCATCTGCTTTCTCCACTGAGAAGAAAGCCAGAGAAACACAATAAATGGAAATAAATGGAAAGCCTCAAGCTGTTGAGATATGAAGGAAAATGACAGTGGTACCAATTAACCAGTGACCAATAAGACACTGCAACCATCTATAAACAGAAGAAGGGCGTGCACACCAACAAGAAAAGGAAAGCAATTAGGGGTATATCTAAAGAAATAAAATGACTAATTGAAGGAAAGTGCAAGCTGAATGCCAGGAAATAATTCTTAGCTGGGAGCTGCACAGGGCTGTGGAACAAGCTTGTAAGAGGAATGGAAATGTGATTTCCTGAGCTGTTCAACCCTGAATCACACTCAGAGTCTGAACCCACCATTGACCTGACAACAGACCAGCCCCTAAGCCTATTTCGTCTGAGCCTCTGGTCTTGTCACAGTTGTTATAAAAGCAAATAATATGTTAATGTCCATAAAACACAGTTAATTTTTTTCTCAGCCTCCACGACAGGAATCCTTAGTTTCTTGAAACCCCTGGTCAGATACAGACCTTTGGTTTCATAAAACAGCAACAAAAGATCTCTTAACACCGATTGAATGTGTTTGCCTTGAACTCTTCCTTCTCCTGAAGTTCAACAAAAACCTAAACAACCCCAAATCACGATTTTATCTTTATTGTCCACCTGGGAAGGCACATTCATTTTCTGATTTATTTAGTTCTGTGACCAGTGCCAACTTGAGCTCTGAAATTGCTGCTCTGGGAAGCTACTGCCTGTCCTGGAGGGGTGGGTTGGTGTTTTCCAGTTCTTACATTCTTGACCTCCACCTGCAATTCCTTTCTCAATGTTCCCTGGGGTTTTGGGAGTCCCGCCCACCCTCAGTGACCACAGTGTGACATAGGAATAGGAAATGAAAAGAGGTGGCCTCTCAACAAACTTGCTCTTGTGAAATTTTAAGCTCCAGGGAAAGAGAATAACAGAATTGGTGATAAACAAAGGCAGTCCAGCATGCGAGGTTTATGTTGATCTTCAATTTTCTCCAGCCTCTTGAGAAGAGCTCTGCAAGTCTGGGCTGGTTTCTGAAGCTTGCCAGTAGTTCCCACTGTCTCCTCAGTCTTGCAGAGCACAGTGGTAGGAAACTTCCCTGAAAATTCAGCCCATCCTGGTCGTTGCTTTCCTTGCTGAGCAGCCTGTGTCCCACATCACAGCTCCTTTGTGTTCAGGAAATGACTGGACTCAAGACTTGGTGCTCTGGTCTAGTCGACAGGGTGGTGACCTGTCAAAGGTTGAACTGGATGAAGGTCTTTTTCAACCTCAGTGATTCTGTGATTCTGAAAGCTTTCTTGTTTTCAAATCTTGGGATGGAAAGGAGAAGACAGGTTGTTTCTCTGAGTGGAAATTCCTTCCCAGCCTGATGAATACAGCTGTCCATGGGATGTTTAAATTTCTGTGGTGACTTGGGAGCAGTGGTTAATGTTGACTGAGAAGTGTCTGACAGACACATGCAGAGGTGTCACTGTTTGCAAGACTGATTTACACAACACTGTGAATTTCCCAATGCTGCCAGAGTGGAAATGCAAATCAGCAGTGACGAGGGAGGCTCTCTGGGGAAGGTGTGTGAGCACAGACACACACGCGGGTCTTTGACAATTGTCCAGGGAGAAGTCCCACCACACTCTGGTGAACTTTGCACTGTTCACCACATGTCATAGAAAGAGGCAATTAATATTACTTAACATTTGGTTGTTTTTCCCAGATTAGATGTTGTTGACTCATTTGGTAGCTGCTTTGGAAAGGTTAAAGGTATCCAGTCAGCCAGTGCAGAAACAGAAAAAGATCACTGACCCAATGCTGGACACAGACCTTCCTCTGACCTTCAACTGTAGCTCCTGCTACGTCACTCAAACTGCTTTTCTATTATTATTCTCATTTTTTATGCAGAGTTACTTTTTTATAGCCTCAGAGTTTAAATTCAGTGTTTCTGATGTCACTGATTTATAGCATAATGTTGTAACATTTAAATCTGGTTTGGATAGAAAAGGCATAACTTGGGGATGTAAATGAGTCAGAGATCTCATAGGTTACAATGAGATACGTTACACTGGTGGAGCAAGAGATCCTTCACTGAGACCGGGAGGATGGGACAATGACACCCTTTTTTGCATGCTACTAATGCAGTAGCACAGTTAAGACAGCTATAAAGACTTCAGGTGAAAGGAATTCACATTAGTAGAAAGTAGAGCATTAAAAAAATTCCTGTGTTCCTTGGGTCACCCTCAAAAATGAGCCTCTGCCTGTGGCAAATCACCAGTGAGTGGCACGTGACAAATGTCTGTTCAACGTCTTGTGTCCTGGGTGCTAAAAGTGTTCTTGGCACTCCACACCAGTGCTCAGCACTTGACCCACCTCTGCCCATGTCTCAGTGCCATGTCACCCTCCATCTGGGCATGGTTTTTCACTGCAGTGGGTGAAGGCTACGCTGAGCTCACCAAAGAGCTGAGCCCTTGATAAATGACAGGTTGTCATGCTTAGGTGGCCTTGAACTTTCTGTCCACTTGGAGTCTGTAGAGCGTCCCGTCGTGATAGCCCAGAATAAACCTAAAGCCCTTCATAAACACACTTGCAGAGCAAACAGCCCTTCAGCAGGAAGCAGGTTATCTGTCCAACTGGTCTTTCAACAGACTCTTCTGCCTAAACCAGTCAACTCTTTGGGCTTCCCCTTGGGAGCCACCATGGTGCCTTGGCCAAGGATAGCCTGCTTTTCTCTCCTGGTATCACAAGAATGGCACTTCCAGACAGGGCTCACAGGTGGCCTGCTCTTCCCTCTTGTCCTAAATTCAGCTTTTATAGAAGTACAGCTGTATCTGTTGATTCCTTAGTGTAGGGAGATCTGGGGAGAAGGGCCATGCACCAGGCAACAGGTCCCTGGAGGATGAGGCCAAGGCTGTGGGACAGTGCTGGTTTTGTACACCACGACTCAGAGCTTCTGTGAAGCTGTTGCTTCAGTTCCCACCTCATCTGGAGCTTGGTGTCCACATCTCACCTGCAGCAGGAGAAGCTGCTCAGCAGGAAAACAGCGTAAAATTGGTGCAGGTGCCAGCACATGTGACTCTGTGCAGAGCCAGGCTCTGCACAGACTTATTTCTGGCCTCACCTCAGAAATCCTCACTTCCTCACTCTGAAACACCGTGGTTATTTCAAATTCCTTCTCCCTTCCTTTCTTTCCAAGCTGCAGCCTTCCTGGTACTATATCTGTGCCTGGAAATACTGTTCCTGGAAAGGCCTTGCTGGAGTCATCAAGGGACTGATTTCCAGGTCTCATGTGGGCACCAGTACCAGAGAATCTGTTGGCTAGACTATCTGTCCAGCTGCTCTATTACCATAATTGTGCGTATCTGTTTAAAAACCACATGCCCCGATCTGCTGGCACTCAGTCATGAAAAGAAAAATAAATGCTAAATTTTCAGTCTGCTATTTTTGCTTTCAAATGTTTTAGGTTTTAGTTCTGTGCCCTCGGCAAGATGTCAGTTCTTTTCGTTTGCACTTGAGGGTCAGTCCAGTGCGTGCATGATCCTGGAGAAATCATGGAGAGGGACCCCTGGGAGTCTTGCCCTGGACACCCTGTTGGTGGTGTGGTCATTACCCACCACCTCAGAGAGATGCCAAGCTTGGATCAGGACCAGGCTGTGTCCGAGTGTGCTGCTGCTGAACTACCCAGAGAATAAAACACAACGTTTATGCCAGCTGAGGGCAGACAGATGATAACTGATAGAGCAGAGAGTTCACCAGACAAACATCCCCCCATTTCCCAGGGCTGGGAAACAAACTTAAGTTGGCAGCATGGATCTGTGATGGTTCCAGGATCTGCAGTGGGAGGCTGTAGGGTCCTCAACCTGATCAAGCATTCTAAAACTGCATTTAGCTCTTGAAACTGCACTGTCATTTTAGCTTGGCCTTATTTAAAGTTCCCTTTGGGCTCTCACTGGTGGTCTCTGATGCCATCCTGGGGAGCAGTCCCTCACCATGTCTCAGCTAAGCCACGATTACATGACACAACAGCAGCAAAAGCAGCTCAGGGAATCTCTGTTTCTGATCCTGCAGCTCACAGAGACAAGGGTCAAAGTGCCTGATGGGCTGCAGGCAGCCTCCAAATTCCTGAGTGTTCAGCATCCCTGAACTTGCAATGAAGTTCAGGTGAATTCTGTGCTGAGCTATGGTCTGTTCCTCAGTTTTCAGCTATTTCTATCAGGAAAAGACAAAAGTGGTGGTAGCAACACTCACGGTACAGTTTGATGAGCTCCTAGAGCCCATCCTGGGAACCGCATAAACCTTTAGTTGCTTTGTCTTTCTTCCTTCCTCTAAAAATGAACTAAAGTCACAGTGATTAACTTACTTAACCAATTCTGGACTCTGGCAGAGCTTGAATATGTGGCTGCTCAGTTATTTTCAGCTTGGAATCCCCTATCATTTTCTATCATGGTTCCCCAGCCAAAACACTGTATTTCAAGAGCAAGAGAAACACAAACATGAACTGGAAAAGGTCTACCTAATCTTGTCATCATCTGTTAACAGGGCGATGTGAATGGCTTGACATATGATACTTGTACACAGTATTTTATCCACACTGTGGATTCCTGTGCTCCAAGATGCTGTTTTTCAACTTCCCCAGAGAGTCCCTTGTGAGTACAGGGACAGTTTCTGCTCGGACCCACACCAGGATGTGTCTGAAATACTTCAGTTGTCTGTAGTAGCATAACCGGATTTTTATCAATGTAACTGAGATGAGATTCTGTCCAAGATGTTCTAATAAAAACAAGAGTCTACCCTGGGAACAAAAAGCTCTCGAGTTGTTTTTTCCAACTCATTCAGCACTGAGGAGCTGAAAATAAGAGGGTGCTGCTTACACGGAGGTGCTGACATTACTCATGCCTTTCACACTGCAGCTACAGGGCTACCTGAGACTCCGGATGTCCTTAGGGATGAAATTTTTTCTTGCAGATGAACTTTGGTACTGATGGACTCAGTAGCTGCCTCATGAAAATACATAGCAGGGGCAGGTTGTCAGTGAATAGTAGGGAAATGTGGATTTGTTGTCCGTACTGACATGCATGGCACTGCAATAACCAAGTGCCTGCACAGCAGTGCTATGACTTCTAGCGTGTTGCAGTGTTGTCAATGCCAGTTATATTTTCTTTTATGCCCCTGGGTCAAGAGAGGTCTAATTATACAAATATTGGCAGCACAGTACTTTATGGCAGATGGTGAATACATCGCTTGTGAGCTACTCATGCTCTGATGAAGTCTTCTCCCATGGCTTCCAGAGTTGGAGTGAGTCCAGAGGAGGTCACCAAGATGATTAGAGGGATGGAGCACCTCTTCTGCAAGGAAAGGCTGAGAGAATTGGGATTGTTCAGCCTGGAAAAGAGAAGGCTTCGGGGTGACCTAATTCTGGCCTTCCAAGTACTTGAAGGGAGCCTGCAAAAAAAGATGGAGACTGTTTACAAGGACCTGGAATGACAGGACAAAGGGGAATGGCTTCAATCTGACAGAGAGTAGGTTTAGATTGGATATTGGGAAGAAATTCTTCCCTGTGAGAGCAGTGAGGCCCAGGCACAGGTTGCCCAGAGAAGCTGTGGCTGCCCCATCCCTGGAAGTGTTCAAGGCCAGGTTGCACAAAGCATGGAGCAATCTGCTCTAGTGGAAGGTGACCCTGGCCAGGACAGGAGGGTTGGAATAAGATGATCTTTAAGGTCCCTTCTGACCCAACCCATTCTATGATTTTGTGATGATATTTTGTTCAGAGGGAAGGGAAAAATGATCCAGAATTGCAGTTACTGAGCTCCAGGCGTGATGTTTATCCTGCTCTGCGTATCTGTGGAAAGTTGGTGGTAACTTCTGCTATGGGAAGGCTGTGAGGTGACAGCTGAATGGGACATCCCAAGGGGCAGATTGGTTATGGTGGCCAATTCCACAGGCTGAAATGGCCCATCCCTGTTCTCTGTGACCATCCTGCCACCACCCACTGGTCTTCTGCTTCTTGGAAAGCAAGTACCTTGTTATGGGAGCAGGGCAGGGGAGATGACAGCTTTATTGCTTGTTATGCTGAGTATTGCATCCAGCTTCACATAGTAAAAATGGGTTTGTCCTTTTCCTGGGATGCTCCGTATGCTTCCAGGTTCATGGCAGTTCACCCTTGTCAGGTCAAAAGCGGCCGAGTGCTTACGTGCAAAACTGTCTCACAGTGAGAACACCAGCAGAAATTCAAGGGGATGGACTGACAGCCAGTGGAGATCAGTATGAACTGTACTGCCAGAGTGGGGGTAACTGCAAGGACTGAATTAATGTTGCATGGAAGGTGATGAATAGAGAGGCTGGAAGGCTTGTGAGCTGGGGAAGGGATGTCAGAGTGACAGGGAAGAGAGTAGTGGGACCGCTTGTACTCCAGGCCTGCAGTTACAGGCGTGTTGCAATGCTGGTGATGCTGATCTTGTGGATCTTGCCTGACATGGGAAAACACCCAGCGAATGACTGGAACTTGCAGGCTTGGGCTAGACTGGGCTGTGAATCCAGATGTTTCTGCTGAGACTGCCTACATGATATGGTCATGAATATGAATCTGAGTGCATGTCTACGCACTGCTGACAGCACACACATTTTGACATTGCCTTGGTATCATGTAATGCCAACACACAAATACACATCTTATTCTGATTCTAACTGGTGAGTTCTAATTTAGATCTAAACGAAAAAAAACTCTGCGAGGACAAATTTCATTTGCATGGTCTTTCTGCTTATTTTCCTTTTAATACCAAAACCCACTGGATACTGCCCAATCCATATGAATTTAAAATAAAAAAAACTAAAATAAAGTTCTGCTTCATCACTGCACTATTTTGTCTCTAGGATCTACAGAAGTTTCTGCTTTAAAGACGTGACATAATGTCTTCCAAAGTACTTTATCCACTGCTGTACCAGACATACAAGTGGTAACGTGGCAGTGAAGTGTTCTGATTCTGTTTCCAGCAGTGACACTGTTCTTAAGAAATCTACTCAGAACTATCCTCCTGATCTAGTTCTCCCACCTGGACAATGTGTTGAGAAGGCAGGAGGCTGTGATGATGAACTGACTCTCTTCAGAGGTTTCCCTGTGGGACCGGATGATTACATGATGGATTCCTGACGTCAGGAGGCTGTGAAAAACCTGGAATATTATAAAACATGGCCAGCATCACTGACAAATGGCCAGATCCCGCTGTCCGGCTCTCACTCAAGCAAACAAACAAAAATGCACAGGCTAATGCCTGGAGGAGCGTGTTACCCTGGGTATGGAGCTGTGCTCTCACTCTTTTCCTGCTGGGACTGGAATGGTGCCGAGTTGGCAGGACTTCCCTGCCTGGTTCAGCAGCTTCAAAGCCTGCTGGTATTTCCTTTGAGTCATCTGGGTGAAGAGGCTGATAAGGCTGGGCCAAGGCTCAGAGCAGTGTCAGAGCCCCTCCGTGTCTGCCTGGAAGTGCAGATCCCTCCAGGGCACTGCCACTGAGAGCCCACCTGGGCATGAATCAGGGCTAGAGCATCAGCTTTCAGTTCTGCTGGGTACAAATATGCTCCTGTGCGTGATGCTGCTGTCGGGAAAAGCTCTGTTACCAACAGGAACCACCTGAAGAACAGACCTCATACAGAGGACAGGGCTGAGGATATTCCAAGCACCACATCCCAACGTTTTGCAAACTTTCTCAAGTCCCTCTGTGATGGTTCATGCTTCAATACCAAGTCCGATGAGCACTTCTGAACCTTTGAAGATGCAGGAGGCCTTTAAGAGTTTTTTAAGACAATTTAGTTATCCCTGTCTGAACAAGTCAATCTACGTGTGCAAAACACATGGATAAAGCCATTCAGTTGCATCCCTGTGCCTAACTGAGCTCTGGTTTTTGTGGAATTTCATGTTTTCTTTCAGCAGGAAACATTCTTTGTGCTCGGATAAATGTAGCAAGGATGGAGCCAGGACTTTGCACTTTAGCAAAGGATTAGTTAGAAGAGGTACAGGAAAGCAGGAAAAGTGACAGCCTCCAAAGGGCTCATGTGAAAAGCTGGATGGGGTCATTTCCACCTGTCACTTCCAGCTTTCCCTGTGATTCCCCAAAGTTCTTCCAAGACAAATTTGTCTGTTTGCTGAGGCTTTCCCAATCCTCCCTTTGTCACCAGAACTCTTTAGTAGGGACAAATTCCCCGAAGCTGTTTGCAGCAAGGGCTGCCTAATGACTATCATGCTGCTGGTTCTTTACAGATTACTTCAAGATGCTGAGAGATCCTGCCTGTCTAATCCAATTGGCTTCACTTTGGATGCCTATGAGAGATGAGGTAGAACAAAATAAATGCAAACCTCTTGTGTGCTGCTGAGGAGCCCTGCTTGTCATGTAAAGGTCAACTGCTGTCAGGCCACAGCTAAATTACAGCATTTTCTTTGTCCTCCAGTCTGGAAGAGACACTGACCCAAAAGGGCAGAGCTGCAGCTGGAAGAGGTTCAGATTCGATGTGGGTCTGAAGTGGGATGTAACTTCCTCACTACTCCAGGCCATGTGGCAGTGGGAGAAAACCTTCCTTAAGGGCACACAGAGCATCTGGGAAATGGGATTCGGAGGCTCTGCCCTGCTAATGATTTTCTGCGTGTTCCTGAGCAACTCACTTAATCTTTCCCATACTTCACCTTCTCTTGGATTAACAAAATAGTCTTGGTACTGTTTCTCTGCCTCTGCAGGGAGCAGTAAGGACAAGGACCTGGAGGGGTGGCTCGAATGCTTTGGCCCAGGGGTCTTCTAAGTCCTGTAGATAAATTCAAATTCACGTGTCAAACATTTCACATGGTGCCAAGCAAAGAGATAGAGCTCGGAGAGGTCATCACAAAATTATGTATCGCACTGAATGGTGCCAGAAATTCCCTTTAGTTTTATTTCCACAGCGAGAGGCTCTGTTTACGTCAGCATGTACAAACTTGAAAGAACCTTCCGACTTTCTGCACCAGGCTGGGAAGCTTGCAACAAAACCCTGGGATGAGGCTAATATTGTCCAGCGTCTTGGCCAAATGTACTGTACAAATCCCAGAGTTTTCTGCACGTTCAAACCATATCCAGACTAGTTTAAACTGTTCAAAACTGAGGAGATGAGGAAACGGGCACTACACTACAAATGATCTCCTGCAAATCAGTGGAACCTTCATTCTACATAAGGAGTGCATAACGTATTCCCTGATGATGCCACCAAATAACAGAGGTGAAAACCTCCCGAGGCTTCTTTTTTTTGTGGTTTCAGTCTTAATAACCCTGTTGCAGTTGCTGTCATAAAGCACTGATCCCTGTTTTCACCTTTCCTTAGTCTGCCAGAAGAAAAACAGAGATATGATGTGTAAAGATCCTTGACACTGAACTGACACTTTAATTTTTTCTTATAATCTGGATAGTTACAAAGTCTTATGTTGCTATTCTTCCAATCTTCCTTCAGTTGAAAAGAAAAAGCAAAATTCCAGAATGAACCTCTCAGCAGAAACAATATTCTCTGGAGGCACGTAAAGGATGTCAAAGAGGCATTCATGTAGGTGAATAAACTTTTACCTCCACAGACAGTGTGTAAGCTTTTTTTCATGTGCACTTCATACCTGAAACAGGAGGAAACAATCTTTTTTATCTGTGCTTTCTTCATAAGTTGTTCCCATCTTCTCTAAAATGGGCTTTGGGCAGAGGAGGTCAACACTAAAAATCTTCATCCACTTGTTAGTCAGGCATGATCTTATCAGCACCAGGCATCAGTAAATGCTTCTTAATCTTTCCTTTCCATGGAAAACAAACCTATTCTTGCCATATAGAATAGATATATCTCAGTGCTCTAGTTTTACCCTTTCTCTGGCTTGTGTCTAAAGCAGGAATTACCTAGTTTTTATGTATTTACCTTTCAGATTATGAAATATTTCTCCTGGCCCTTAGAAACCCATTCAGTTTTGCTTTTCTTGCTGCAAACAAGAAGTGATATCATCCCTGCCGTAACTAAGGGGTTTATTCATTTTAATTTAGTCCTTTGTCTTCTGTAAAAGTAGAGACACAACTGAAAAATCCTTTCCATACATTCCTCAATGCACAGCTCTCCTCATTACCTGTAACCACAGAGTCCAGTTAGTGTTTCCATGAGTTCCTCCATGTTATAACTCGCAAATGTTGTAAGATTTAAAATGCAAGGAGCAATTTCTCAGTACACTGCATGGACACAAGCTCATTTCAGTGCTTGCAAATGCACTTCACTGGATGCAGAATATAGATTTCATGTTGTTTTCTTATTAAAACCATTTTGGACTCTCGACCTTAATACCCTATATGGTCAGATATGAAGACAATTCATGACTAGGAGCACTGCCAGCTAATGTCCTAATCATTCCTCTGTTGCAGTGTATTCCATCCCTTAAAGATGGAGTACAGTATAGAAATCCAAATAAACCTTTAATCTGAGAAGAAGAAACTCCTTCCAAAACAATAAGGAAAGAGTTGTTCCTATCTTGGAAGTAGGTGAAAATATTTCTTCAGCAGTCATTTAGTTTCTTTCTTCTTTCTTTATCTACTCTACTAGCATGTTTTGAAGTCAATTACAATATTCAGTAGCCTGTTGACAGCATGTCAGCAAGATTCTAGAAGGGACTCAGCAGAGAGTCTTTAGTCCATGCTAAGGCTAATTTTATAAGTGCTTTCCTTCTCTCCTGAAGCATTGGAGGGATAATAAAAGGTCTTTCCTCCCTACACTGCTACTAGAGACAGTGCATTAAAATTTTACTTCACATCAGCAGTTCTGAGTCATCTCCACACACAGAGTTGCTTGTTGAATAGAGGAGGTTCATTAACACACACAGCAGCTACTCCTGCCCAGCCACACAGGCTGTCGTGCTTAACACCCTCCACCATTCAATTTGCCTCTTCAGATCAAATTGCTGGAGCTCTATATTAATAAAACTAATGCTCACCCTTCTTCATTTTCCAAAACCTTGCCTCTTTACACTCCAGATCCTGGCTGCTCCAAAAGCCATTACTTCCAAGAAAGGCCCTTTATGGTACCTGACTGCCCTTTTTAGTTCTTTGACATCCTGAACTATGAAAGCAAAAGGGATTTTAATCAATATCCCACAGCATGGGGCAAAAAGAGATGCAGGGCCCAAATGCACGGCATGTTAATTTGGGTGCAGGCAGATTCGTATTTGCTTACATTAAGGCATTGAGATGTGAAGAAGTGGATGAGTGAACCAGGAAAATCCAGAACATGCAGGGAACCTGCTGCCTAGAAGACAGCTTTTGAGACCAGTAGGATTTTATCTCCTCCTCTGCTGCATAAAGGATGGCAGAGGTGCCTTGCAGTCCTTCTCCTGCCCCTGCCCCACAGCGCTTCCAGCTCCTTGGATGTGCATCCATACCATCTCTAAAGTCACCACTGGTGTCACAGGAGCAGGAAAATGGGGATTAACAGAACATTTCCTGTAAAGAGGGTCACCAAGTGCACATGGCACAGACCAGAGAGCCCTTCTGCAGCCAGAGCTGCTAATGAGATGTTTCCCCTGTGGTGGTTGATGTGCTCATAACCAAGTTCCTGTCCTATTCCATTTCCCAGCACTGGTTATGATGGCTGTGTCACAGAGGGAATTGCTTACACAAGGGCATTAAGATGTGAAGAAGTGGATGAGTGAACAGGAAAAGTCCAGAACACGAAGGGAACCCCCTGCCTAGAAGGCATCTTTTGAGACCACCAGGATTTTACCTGTTCCTCTTCTGCATAAATGATGGCAGAGGTGACAGGAATATCCTTCATGCCAGGAATATTTTGTTTCTTGCCCTTCCCTGTGGCCGCTTTTCTTCACCCTGGGCGCTGACAGTGTGTTGAGTTTCCCATCTCCAGACCTTGCACAAATTCTGAAGGATTTCAGCTTCAGAGAAGCAGTGACCAGGCATGAAAGAGCTGAGAGCTGGGTCTCACAGGGCTGGGCCAGATGCCTTCATTCCTGCCTACACAGCGGAGCTCCTGTGAACTGGGGTCTCCCACATCTCCCACAAAAATTGCTGACTTAATTCATAATGTCAATAATAACATGGACTGCGATGATTGTTTAATTAATGAGCTTTAAATCTTTGGGGGAAAAGAAAGGATCGGTGACTTGGCTGGTGACAGGAGTGATGGAGCCAGGGCCCACGACCTCCTGGTCCCACACTCAGTCTGAAGGATGAAATTGTTACTCTTGGCACCAGAGACAGCGAGACACGGCTGCTCTGTGTGCTTTGAGCAGCTTTACCTGCTCCAATAAACCATCCACATCCACCCCGGCTGGGAAATGCTACTGCTGAACTCAAGTTGCTAGCAGGTAAAGGACAGGAGCGCTGTTTGTTTTAGTTTAGCTTCTTTAAAGCCTGATAATTGCTTTTCATATAGCCATATTCATTACTATTTATTTTGGACTTCAAGCAGGATTTTCCCTTTTAAAACTGCACCCACTTGAACTCAGCAGCTGCCTTAACTCACACAATAGGAATGAACTGAGATTTACAAGGAGAAGCAATGCATACCTTCCAATGAAATGTTTCTTTTTACTAAGGTCTATCAGCCACAGACTATCAACCACCCCAAACCTCTAAATCTGGAAAGGAACAAGGCTTTTTTCCCAGATGAAGAGTCTGGGATACACTGCTCAGCACAATTAGAGCTGGTGCATCAGACACCACCAGACCTCGGGGTTCAGCCACATCTTGGCTATGCCTGTAAAATCACCCACGACCTCTTAACCTTAGCCAGTCTTTTGGAAGCTATTTAAGTGGTTATGGAAACTAGAGGACTGAGTTAATCTCAAGAGAAAGCCTTCACATCAGTCTTTTCTTGTTTTTTTTTTTGTGGCAGCAACATCTCCTGAACCACCTCAGTCTGCACCCACAAATGCTGTGCCCCCAGCCCTAAGGAGGACATTGTGCTTGGGTTGCTCTGATCTCTTCAGTCCCATCCTTTCAGCTGTGCAAGAGCAGTTCAGGAGATGAAACTAAGGATCTGTTGCAAGCACCTGGTGGGAAACAAGGGGTTTGTAAACAGGTGACAGGCAAAAGTTCCTGTTTCCTGTTCCCTGATGCGCTCAGCCCTCCATGAGTGCTGCTCCTCTCTGGCTGGGCAGCAGAACTCCGAGTGATTTTCAGGGTGATGAACAAAATCTCAGGGGAGGAGCCAGGTGGGCTGCTAGAAACCCCATGGAGGAAACTGAGGTTGCCTGGAGCAAGGAATTCTGCTCCAGGACAGGGCAATGGCATTTCTCTCTCCTTCCCTCCTTAATACTAAACCTATGTTTACATCTAGCTTTGCATTTCATAAATGCAGGATCTCCCTTGCTCTTCCAGGTCTCTGGGACACCTTTCCCTACTTTCCGCTTCCATCAGAGAGTTGGTTACACAAGTGATTATGAAACCAAATGGCTTTGACCTTTGAAGTGGGAAATCGATGGCTGGGCAGGGCTCAATTCACTGCAGAAATATTTATAGGCACACCAGGAACACTGTATTAATTTCTTTCATTCCAGGAAGAAGGCAGGGAGCTGGCACGTGTTAGACTCAACCCATACATTAAGACCTTCATTATGGCTCTTGCTGTACCTGCCCTGGCCTTCTGCCGTGCCCTGAGGAGCAGCTCAGCTGCGGTACAAAAGTCAGAGCATTTTTTGGGGAAAATGCTTCTAAAACTGGAAACCCACGTGCAGAAAACTCCTGCCCGGGGCTTCTCGTGGCCCCTCGGACTCAAAGAGATGGACACGGGTGACTGTACAAGAGGAGTGCAGGCGCAGAGGTTGGTGTCCTGGAGAACTTCTCTGCTTTCTGTGCTGACTGCGAGGGCTGGACCATCGCAGCCCCCCCGGCATCTCCAGGGATGCAATTAAAAACTGCTCAGGCCGCAAGCGCAAGGGGCAGGAAGGGGGTCGGATTGAGGCAAAAGGCTGAGCCTCTGAGCCTTTGCTGGCGAACTGTGGGGCAGCATTCTTATTCTCTGGGGAATGGGGAGGCATTCTGGAGGATACCAGGTTCTCCTCCACTGACAAGGTTACTGGCTGGAGTAGGATTATAAAACCAGGCTTGCAGGTTCTCTGTTTAGTTGGTCGCACTTGCAACCATTCCTTATGCCGAGCGTTCTGCCGTGAGCTGGTGGAAGGGGAGAATTTGAGCTTGCCAGGGCTAATTTTAGTAAGAGACAGCCTTACACCGTTTCCCTCAGGGCTAGCAACATTAAAAAAAAATTAAAATAAAATCAACCACAGATTAAAATCACCCAATTACCATACTGTAGCAAATAAAAACACTAGCCAGAGATGTAATCGCAAGTGCTATTAAAACGCAGTAACATACAAAGCACCATTCGCAGATACCATCTCCGAGGTGAATGGCACACACAATAGCCTATCTAAAAGCAATTAGCGCCATTGTTTAAGGAGTTAAACAGTGTTTGTCTAACATTCCAGAGAGGTCTGGGCTGGGTAAGGAGTCTGGATGGTGAGGAAACACCGTGCCTTTCACTTTCACGGGCTTCTTCGCATTTAGCCCGAGTTCTAAGGAGCAGAGAAAATGAGAATGGTATACAGTAGGTGGGGTATGCGATACTAACTGGAAATGTGCTGCAAATTTCTCCCCGAGGGAATAAGTTAAACAGGATTCACATCAGGTGCCAGGACCGGGCTGAGAGAGGGTAAGTGTTGTGCGAACCATGGAGACTGAGTTCTGTCTGTTGTACACCTCACCTTGATCCCTCCGTGCTTACTACCCATCTTGGGACTAGAAACGGTTCTCAATTAGGTAACCAGTAAAACAAATATCTTTGCATGTTCTGGAGGTGTCTGTGTTCAGGACTCTCAGTTTGATCATTTTCCTCAAACACATTCACTTCTAAAGGATCCTCCCGTCCCCCAAATCTTGCGTAACGCAACTACTGACTTTCTTTCAGGCCATCGATTCACTTCCAGGCTAAGAGCAAAATCCCCATGACAATTCCCATTGCAAATATCCATTTTCTGTGTAAAACGGGAAGACATGCACTTACAGCCAGGCTGAGGCATTACAAAGAAATGAAACTAGGCTGGCTTAACCTAAGCCACTTTTGAATTGTGATTGTCTTTTTCCAGCAACGTATTTAGGGAAAGGATGAGACCCTATAGGTTGTAACCACAGAGAAACCCCAATTTTTTAGCACTACCACGTGAGGTCTGCTCCAAAAACACTGGCAGACATTACTGGATATCCTCTTAAGGTGCCTGGAGAAATAAAGATTAATTGATCCTGCCTCAACAAGTGAAAACAGAAAATTAAGGGCACAATGACTGCAAAGGTCCATGTGATCTAGGGAGCAAATGCCAAGAACTAGAGTATTTTCTCCATGTGTGACACTCCAGCTCTGGAGCCATCAATGTACTTGCCCAAGGGCTCAGATCTTGTAGCTTGGCAGGGATTGCACTGCATGTGTTGGTTTATCTGCTTTCCAACTATGTCAAGGCCTTACCCAGTGGAAATGATGATTAAACAGAATTAACCCCTCCCCTCTGGGTTTGCTCCAGATGAAGCACATCCTACAGCACCCACCATGGCCATGTCACCCTGCAACAAATCCTCCTCCAGCTCTCAAGCCACCCCGTGGAGCTGAGGGAAAGCTTGCTCTGAGCGGCAGCCACACAAGCTATTTTGGGTTTGATATGCAGCAGATTTGATAAGAAAGCTCTCAGGAAAAAACAAATTTCCTCTTGGATTCAGTAGAACTGGGCACATATTCCGGCACATAGAGTTCCTTTTCCTATAAGCTCATGAAGTAGCCTTCTAAATTTAGGAATGAGGTGAAGGACTGCCCCCATTGCAAACAGGGACCTGTATCCTCAAGACCAGGACTCACCCTAGGGGTACATTGATGAAGGGGCGGAGAGGGCAGAGTGCCCTGTGCTTCCCTGTGTTGCTTCCCTGGGTGTGCCTCCTTTATCCCTGTTCTTCCCTGTGTTATTTCCCTGGTGTGCCTCCTTTATCCCTGTGCTTCCCTGTGTTGCTTCCCTGGCGTGCCTCCTTTATCCCTGTTCTTTCCTGTGTTACTTCCCTGGTGTGCCTCCTTTATCCCTGTGCTTCCCTGTGTTGCTTCCCTGGCGTGCCTCCTTTATCCCTGTTCTTTCCTGTGTTACTTCCCTGGTGTACCTCCTTTATCCCTGTGCTTCCCTGTGTTGCTTCCCTCGTGTGCCTCCTTTATCCCTGTGCTTCCCTGTGTTGCTTCCCTGGCGTGCCTCCTTTATCCCTGTTCTTTCCTGTGTTACTTTTTCCGTGGTGTGCCGCCTTTATCCCTGTGCTTCCCTGTGTTGCTTCCCTGGCGTGCCTCCTTTATCCCTGTTCTTTCCTGTGTTACTTCCCTGGTGTGCCTCCTTTATCCCTGTGCTTCCCTGTGTTGCTTCCCTGGCGTGCCTCCTTTATCCCTGTTCTTTCCTGTGTTACTTCCCTGGTGTACCTCCTTTATCCCTGTTCTTCCCTGTGTTGCTTCCCTTGTGTGCCTCCTTTATCCCTGTGCTTCCCTGTGTTGCTTCCCTCGTGTGCCTCCTTTATCCCTGTGCTTCCCTGTGTTGCTTCCCTCGTGTGCCTCCTTTATCCATGCCCGTTATTGACATGAGTGGGAGCCTTACACCAGGTCGGTCACAATTTGCCTCCTGCCTAATGATACTGAGCATTAGCTGAGTAACCCAGGACACCTTGCAAGAACAAAGGCAGGGAAGACTTTATAAATTAGAAGGCACTTTCAGTTTGGCCACAGCCTGGTGTATTTGTCTTTGAATCAGACTTTTCCTCACACTATGAGTATGAAATTCAGTGTGGCTCCAGCCCAGGGTCCTGTGAAATTATGGCTAGGTCTATGCCTCGTCTACTCTGTGGCACCAGGTGCCCATTGCACCTGACTAGTGTCCCCTCTGATCTGCTGGGTGGGGGTAATGGAGCAGATGCCACCTCGGTGCTGATGCCCGGAACACTCAGAAATCTTCCACTGTGTGGCAAACTCCCCTGCTGCAGCCTCACACCTCGGCTGTGCACCATGCGAGGAAACAAGATCCTGGGGAGAGGACAAGAAAAGACTGCTGGGCTCAGAGGTCACTGCCAGGGACAAGCGAAGAGGGAGGTGTGGATTAGAGATAGTGATCTCCTCTGTTTGTGAAAATGATGTTCAGTTATGGGAAAAACAGTAGAGAGAAGAAAAAGGTCTTGATAACAATCTTTTATCTCTGGCTGTTATTTCAATGCTCTCTTCTGTTTCCTCTGCTGCCCTCATGTTGTGTCATTTTGTAACCTGTATTCACCATCAGTGTTGATTTACAGGAGAGCAGTTCAGTATTTGGCCCAGAGACAATGAATCTCTGGTGTTCAGCTGTTCCAGCCAGTGTCATGTTCCATATAAAGTGCCTCGGTTTTCACTGGGGTCATTGCTCATGTTCAGCAGTTTCCTTTTACCTTGGTCTAGTCTAAAAAAGCCAACAATAACTGACTCCCTACAAGTGCTGGTACTCCAGAGGTTAATAGCTGTGATCTCCCACACCCAGCAGATGCTCTGGGAGAAGCACAGAGAGGACCAGAGCATCCTCCTGCCTTGGTGCAGCAGGTCCTTCCTTGCTCAGTTTCCCTCCCCACTTTCACAGCATCCTCACGAGGGCTGATGTGGATCTGGGCACTCCAACAGCAGTGGCAGCTGTGGAAGTGTTAGGGATGCTCCTGTGTCAGACAGGTGTTGTCTCAGGCATTTCACACCATTCTGCAGCCCTCAGAGTGGAGGAGACCCTCTGCACTGCCCCTTCCCCTGCAGGGCACAGCGTGGGCACAGTCCATGGGGGCGGCTGCCCGAGGGTAAAGGTGACAGCACCTCCTCCTTCAAAAGAATCCAGAATGTTTCTGTCCCTTCTGCTGCCTCTCCCGATGCAGGTGAGTGTCAAAGAGAGCTCTGGGCTTTTCTTTACTGCTGCGGGCTCCTGGAGCAAGGAAACACTCCAGGGCTCTCACTTGACCATGGAAGGAGCCCCAGAAGAGAAATGAGCAACAAATAAACCCCACTTTATCACTCAAACCCTAAATTCTGATTGTGCTCGAAGCAAGCATAAAGGAGAGATTAACAGGGCGCTGTGAGTCAGGGCTGGCTCCCTCTCATGGCTTAGAGAGTAAGAGAGGAAAAGAAATCAGGAACCAGGAGATTGCAGCTGCTCTCACAGCTCACCTGCCCAGAGCCCTCTGAACCCTGCCAGGCTGCTCTGAAGCAGCATGAGGAAGCCAAAAGAATCACAGAATCACAGGATAGTTTGGAAAGGATATTAAAGATCATCTTGTTCCACCCCCCTGCCATGCGCAGGGGCTCCTTCCACTAGACCAGGTTGCTCCAAGACCTGTCCAACCTGGCCTTGAACAATTCCAGGGATGGGGCAGCCACAGCTTCCCTGGGCAACTGTGTCAGTGCCTCACCGCCCTCAGAGTGAAGAATTTTTTCTAATATCTAATCTAACTCTACTGTCTTTCAATTTGAAGCCTTTGCCCCGTGTCCTGTCACTCCAGGCCCTTGTAAACAGTCTCTCTTCATCTTTTTTGCAGGCTCCCCTCAGGTACTGGAAGGCTGCAATTAAGTCCCCAGAAGAAGGCAGAGGTGACCCACAGAGAGTCCCTGTCCCTCCTCCTGTGGGCTGGTGAGTCGCCCCGGCGCTGCTGAGTGCTGAGAGCCACAGCCTGGCACATGGGAAGGAATGCAGCAGCAGAAAGGAGGAAAACAGAGTGAATCCACCCTGAGCAGGAGTGCCAGGTTGTCTGATGGGTGTCCAGTGTGGCTGAAGCCAAGGTGGGCAGCAGCCCCCCTGCAGCAGGGGCTGGTGTGGGGCAGCAGCTGCAGGGCGAGGGATCCTTCCCTCCCATCTCCGTGCTGCTGCTGCCACCTTACAACCATCCCACAATGACACACCAGACAAACACTGAGAGTTATCAGTTCTCTGCGAGGAATTTTACAAATTCCTCTCCCGCCAAACACTGTGTTGGACACTGTCACTTCCGAGCGCTTGCCAAGAGCCTGATCTGGCCAGCTGCTTAATATCAGAGCGTCTCATGCTTTCCAGCTTGTGATAAGCATCTGGGCAGGCGGGGTTAAAGCCGGTATCCTGCCAGTCACAGTCCTCAGGAAGGTCTTCCATGCCCGAAAGCCTGGCTGTTTTTTCCAATTATGTCAGCTGGGCTAATAAAAGTGATTACCTCTCTCTACCAACCCTGTTTTCTCATTGATCCCACAGGCCGTTCTTCAAATGTCACTCAGCGAGGAGGGAGCACACATCCAATTATAAAAAGCAAAAAGATCAGCGTGATGACAAAGCAGCAGGGTCAGTGGTGCAGATATGCTGCATGAAACAAATGAGATGTGTCTGGTTTTGACACCCTCCAAGCCCAAGCAACCCAGATGGAGGCATTTTGGGGTGGGCTGGGCTCTCCCCAGAACTTCAGGCAGCATAAAAAGTGCAGACTGTGCTGTGTTCATAACATTTCCTCTGAGGCTGGGTATTGTGTTTATTTAAATAAGGAGTCTTGAAAATGCTGGAAAGTTAAGAAGTGCTCAAAAGCACAGATAGTCATGAAAACCTCAGAAGCAACTTGGACTTCTGGTGATGAAATTTATTTTTATGTGGGGCAAATTCCTGCCTTTATTTTGAACATGTGATCACTTCCCTTACTTGTTGTGGGCAGAAGTCAGCTCAAGCCATGGGCCCACCCCAACACATCTCACATAGGTGAGAAAGAATTGCCAACACAAGCAAGAGCTGCAGAATCAAGGAAGAAAAATAAGCCTTTCTCTGCTTACTCCACCACAGCCTGTCAATCAGAGGTTCAGGTTTCTTTTACTATAGTACAACAAAGACAATATATTTAGCTGTAAACTGGACTAGCTGATTTCTGCACCCTGGGCCACAAAAACTGCCACAGTCCTTAAGAGCCTCTGGAGAGATATGCAGGACTGTTACCAGAGACCTGCAAGACATAGAGATGCCTCAGGTAAAGCACTTGTTACAAAGCAGAGAACTCAGTTTTGACTCTGCCAGAGCTGGTGTTTCCCACCAAGTCCCCAAACCTGCTTCCCCTCCTGTCAGGAGTCGATGCTTCATGCAGGGATGAACATTTGTATGGCTATTAGGAAAAGGAACCCAATGCTTTTTGAATGCTTTGATTTGGTGTCCAAGTATTCCCAGATGTTAGTCTAACCCACAGAAACAGCACAGCAAACTCACCGGGTCACTACCAGACACGTATCTCAAGTGTTTTCTAGAGCTTTCAGGCCAGCTCTTAAAATAGAAGGGGGAACAGGGATCGGAGGGTGATGTCTAATTCCCACTCCTTCTGCTTTTCCTGCCCCGTTCTGCTCCACACTCTCACTATTGCATCTTATCTGTGCCTCTGCTTTTCCAGCGACTTCTTGCCATACTTCCCCTGAAAGGTGAGTGCTGTGGGCACCAGGCAGAGAGTGTGGGAAGGTCCTGTGTTCACCAGAGCTAGGAATGGATATTACACCCAGCAAGGGCTCTCCGAGCCCATGTGTGCCTTTGGGCCACACACTCTGCTGGCGTGAGGTCTATGAAAGCCAGTGGAGTGCTACAGATTAACACCAGTGGCTTACAGTTGTACAGTTGTTGGGGTGTGTGGGAAAGAGCCCCATTTATCTCATTTATCCTATGGACAGGGGAAGCTCCTGGTAATTAGCTCAGGTCATTATCACTGAACCAGTGGTTCTTCCCAATGTTTTTCGAAAGGTTGCAGATGTCTGCAATGGGAAGGGGTGCCCTGTGGATCTTCTGTTCATGTCTCTTCATTTTTAAAACATCTGAACTGTGTGTATGCAGAAGTTGAGTGTGGAAAGAGAGGGGAAAACGCTATTTCAGGAAGGTCTCTGCCTAGACAGATACCTCATACGACTGAAACTGTCTTTCATTTCCTGATTCCAGTACCTCATTTGCCCCTCTGTTTTAAATCACAAAACTTCCTCTCTGTACATCCAGCTCCTCTCTGTAAATATCCCTAGTGCAGCCAGGGCCAGCAGGGTGACGTGCTCCCCACTGCAGCCGCACTGCCGCAGCTGGCACCCAACCCTTGGCACCACAGTACCACCTTACTACAGGGAAAAAGGAGGCAGAATCATGAAAACCCATCAGACCCCAGCAGCTGATGGGTTTCACATAAGATTCTACACTGATAAGTGTTTAATTGCTAATGAAGGCAGGAGTCTGCCACTGCCTGCACCGTGGGAGGGCCACAGCTCTGCACCCAATGAGACACTGACCTGCAGATGCTGCTGGTGCAGCCAGTGGCATTGGGGTAGACCTGGGCAAAAGCACCTCTTTCTTTTCTAACTTTGCATGGCACAGGGCAATTTTAAAACCATAGCTTTCAGGCTTTGCTGTCACCTCCACAAGCACCCCAGGGCCAGCAGGCAGCATGATGTGCCTCTGGGAGGGCAGCATGAGTCTGGGCAGTGTCAGTACAGAGTGATGGGCAGAAACAAAACTCCAGCACTGGCATTATCTCCCATTAGGCTAAAAGGAAGTTTTCAGGATTCCTTAGTCCTTTTTTAGCAAATCTGTTTGTTTTGGAGGGAAATACTTGTGATAGAGTCTGGGTCTGACCACATGCCTGGCTGCAGCAGTCACACAGCTCCCTGCCTGGTCAGTGCCCTCTGGACAGTTGAGGGGTGTCTGTGCATTTGATCAGTTCTGGGGGCTTGGGGGCTGAGCTGTGACTCCTGCACTTGGATGCCCCCACCACCCTGGGTGCCAGCTGTGGTGCTGAGCTGGGGGTGAACCTGCAGCAACAGTGCTGTGCTTGGGGCTGGCAGGAATGGGAACATGGGTGACACCCTGGCACAAGGTGTCACCTGTGATGATGGGGGTTCTTGGGAAAGCCAAACTGCAGTGCCCAGCCAGGGACAAAGCCTCTGTGAGCTCCAGCATCCTCAGGATTTTCCTGGAGTCCTGTGCCCTGGTAACACCCCAGGAGCGCGCAGGGTGTGTGGGAGGGATGGGAGGTGTGGGGACACTTTGGGACAGGGAGTGTGGGGGCATTTGTGGGGCAGAGGGTACAGGGACACTGCTGAGGCAGGGAGTGCTTGTGCAGCACTGCAGGTGGAAGGCACGGGGGCAGCGCACAGCAGGCTGCACGTGGCAGTGCACGGAAACCACAGGGTCACCCTGGGCGGGGGGTGGGCAGGGGCGAGTGTGAGGACACCGCGAAGAGGGGGGAGCACACATGGAACAGGGGGAGCCAACAGTGCGGGAAGCATGCGAGAGGCAGAGGGACACGGCGGGGACACGGCAGGGACGCAGCACGCGTGGTCGGGGGGAGCGGTGACACGCGTGGGGCAGCCAGAGGGAGAGCTNACAGAACAGAACAGAACAGAACAGAACAGGAGCGGAGCGGAGCGGTCCCAGGTTCGCACGGCGGGAGCGTCCCCGCTCCTGCTGTCCCGTATGCGCGGCGCCCTGAACAGCGGCGCTGCCGCGGAGTCCTAAGCAAAGCCGAGCCCCCCGCGCCGCCCCCGGGGGGTTGCTGACGGGCCATGGAGGTGGCAGGCATCGAGCTGCCCGGCGGCAACGCCAGCGCCAACCAGAGCGCCGCCGACCCCACGGTGTCGCGGGACGTGTGGATGGTGGGCATGGGGATCCTCATGTCGGTGATCGTGCTGGCCNGGAGGGGCGCGGGGGGGTTCGCGGTGCGGGTGCGGGCTGCCATTGGTTGCGGCGGGCTGATGTCACAGGCGGGTGTCACTTTATAAGCNCAACGCCAGCGCCAACCAGAGCGCCGCCGACCCCACGGTGTCGCGGGACGTGTGGATGGTGGGCATGGGGATCCTCATGTCGGTGATCGTGCTGGCCATCGTCTTCGGCAACGTGCTGGTGATCACTGCCATTGCCCGGTTCCAACGCCTGCAGACTGTCACCAACTACTTCATCACCTCGCTGGCCTGTGCTGACCTGGTGATGGGGCTGGCCGTGGTGCCCTTCGGCGCCTGCCACATCATCATGGAGATGTGGCAGTTTGGGAACTTCTGGTGTGAGTTCTGGACCTCCTTGGATGTGCTCTGTGTCACGGCCAGCATTGAAACCCTCTGCGTCATTGCCGTGGACCGGTACTTCGCCATAACCTCCCCTTTCAAGTACCAGAGCCTGCTGACTAAGAGCAAGGCATGTGTGGTCATCCTCATCGTGTGGGTGGTCTCAGCCCTCACCTCCTTCTTGCCCATCCAAATGCACTGGTACCGGGCAGACAGTGAGGAGGCCATCCTGTGCTATGCGAAGGACACGTGTTGTGACTTTTTCACCAACCAAGCCTATGCCATTGCCTCCTCCATCATCTCCTTCTACCTGCCACTCGTCGTCATGGTATTTGTGTATGCCAGGGTCTTCCAGGTGGCCAAGAAGCAGTTGCAGAAGATAGACAGGAGCGAGGGGAGGTTTCACACCCAGAACAAGGAGCAGGAGCAGAAAGGGGGAGCTGGGCACCGCCTTGTCTCCAAGTTCTTCTTGAAGGAGCACAAGGCCCTCAAGACCCTTGGCATCATCATGGGCACCTTCACGCTGTGCTGGCTGCCCTTCTTCATCGTCAACATTGTGCACGTCATCCAGGACAACATCATTCCCAAGTACCTGTACATCCTCCTGAACTGGCTGGGCTATATCAACTCTGCCTTCAACCCTTTGATCTACTGCCGGAGCCCGGACTTCAGGTACGCCTTCCAGGAGCTCCTGTGCTTCCGCAGGTCTGCCCTGAAGATGTACATCAATGGCTACTCCAACAGCAATGGCAGGAGTGACTACAATGAGGAGGACAACGGCTACCCTCTGGCACCAGATAAAACCTGTGATTTGCTCTGTGAAGAGGGTTCCTTCCCTCACCCCGAGGACTTTTTGCACTCCAAAGGTACTGTGCCTAGCGGGTAGGGTACTGTGTGTTCTGGTGTGGCTCACAGTGGTTGTACAGAGGAGTCTTTTCTAAGGTAAATAAACTCCCCCCCCCGCCCCCCTTAATAAGAATAGTGATCCTCTTCTAATGGCTGCAAGAAACCCCAAACTCAAACCTTCTGCAAATGGGGGCTGGCCCCGGGCAGGACGGGTGGGCTGCTGGCAGCCTCCCTGATTAGAGGCACGACCGGGCGTCCCTTGAGTGGGGTCGGGGGGATTTGAGGCTGTGCAGAATGCACGGTCCCGGAGGGGCTTCCTGGCCGTGGCCTGTGCTGAACTACCTCATGACCTTGCTGTGAGTAGCCAGTGGCTGCTGCGGGAGAGCCGTACGGGGCGGCAGGAGCAGGGCTGGGGCTGGACCCTCCTTGCCCCGGCGGCAGCCCCGCCGCGGGGCTCCTCCCGGTCCCCTTCTCATAACCGTGCCAGTGGGTGTGGGCGCCCTCCCCGGCCAGGTGAGCACCTCGGAAGAGGGTGCCAGTGTTGTCCAGCCCGGGGGACTGCGAAGAGGTGGCATTCTGCGACAAAATCGCCGGGAAGGGATGCTGGGAGAGGGGCTGAGCGCGGCTCGGCACAGGGCTGTGTCACGGCCGCGGCTGCGACCGGCAGTTAGTTATCAACGCCCAGAAACTGCGAATGCATTTTGTGCCAAGTGCTATAGGACTTTCTGCTGAAAAAATAATAATAACAGAAATAAATGGACTATTTGCCTAGACTGTGAACCTGTGACTGTGGGACTCAGGAGCGTTGTACTGGGAAGTCGGGTGACATGCTGCTACAGCCACAGACCATCGTTTTGCATCCAACCAAAAGCTTTTAAAGCGCCCGGTTTGTTTAACTACAAGTCTCAGATGACAACGAGCCCAAGGAGGTGGGAGGGGAGAAGGATTTTTATTTTCCATGGCATCCTGGAAGCGCAGCTCCGACCGTGGGGCGGCTGCAGGGCTGTTGGGTTGGTTGTGGAGGGTTTTTCCCCCGTGTGACAGGCGCTGCCTGCTGGTGTCCCCGGGCTGCGGAGCTGGCGGTAGGCGGGTAGACACGGGTGGGCAGGGGTGGGCTGCGGGACAGCACCGCGCTGCTATCGAGAGCTGGCTCTCTGGGAGTCCCTAGCTGAAGGGATGCGCCGATTTGGGCTGGCGAAGGGGGGAATGGAGCTCCCCCGCTGCCTGCAGCAGCAGTGCTGTGCGACAGGCTGGACCCGCGGGCCGGGAGGTCGTGCAAGAGCGAGGTCCCTTCGGAAACACTCGGGAGAGGTGTGGGAAAATCTGCAGCCGGTCGGTGCTGCCGGGACCTTCGGGCGCTCCGTGCGGGAATGCTCGGGCACCGCCTGCGTGTGGATCACCCGCTTTCTCCGCACTACGGTGGTGTTTGTTGCGTTGGTGCTTGAGCCGTGCCGTGGTCAGTGGGTGGGTCTGAGGGTCGCTGGGTCCATGGCAGAACTTGCTTTGCAGATCAGAGGGGTGCCCAGCCAGGAGCTGGCACCCCCCGGTGCAGGAGGCAGAGGCGCTGTCCTGGGGAGGCCGGAGGCTGGGAGGGAGGTGGAGCAGGGTTCTGGTTACCGACACCTCTTTGCAGTTCCCGCGTGGCCTTGGCTGCCTTGGCTGCCTTGGCTGCTCTGGGGAGGACTTGCCCCGAGCGCCGGTGCCGACAGAGGCAACCCCAGGGAATGCTGAAGGGGAATCCATCCCTCCCGGAACGTCAGGGAGCAGGGGGGTTGTCACTGCTGCTGGGCTCTGTGGCTGCTGCCAGGTGTGGGGACAAGCTCCTCAAGCTCTCACGCCCCTCATGTCAAAGTCCACCTGGCTTGTGCAGGACTGGGGTCTGGAAACTCCTAGTGCTCCCTTCTTCTTTTTTTTTTCCCCGAAAGTGGTACTGGTCCTGCTTGAAAAAGGTGCTGGGAAGGAGGAACAGCTGTAAAAACCCTCTCCTCCTCTGACTCAGCTCCACTCACTGCCTTTGCAGCTCAGCACTGCAGCAGAGGCAGGGCATGTGGTGAGTCCTCCCCTCCTGCCTCTCTGCCTTGATGCTTACACCTGTCTGTGCCCTCACCTGTTGTCTTGGGGCGGATGTCAGAGCTGCCCCAAGTCCCTTGAGGGTGAGCCATGCGGGCAAAGGGAGGGTGTGATCTAACGGCCTGCGAGGCACCAGGTCAGCTCCTCAGATAAACATTAACAGGCTGCCTGAGCAGGGGAGACTCAGTGCAGGACCAGGACTTGCCAGTCAGCTGCTGTTTGCTTCATATTGCACAAGGACTGAAAGGTGACAGGCTGGTGTGATGTGCAAGTCAGTGTAGGTACACACAGTGTAGGTACTCACATCAAGACTGGAGATGCACTTTAGATCAGTGTGGGTCATGATTATTATGTAGCATTCAGGGCAGTGACAATTAACTTCTTCATTGTAGAGTTCAGTATCTCCTGCGTTGCTCTGTCTCCTGCATTTTGAATCTTGCCTGTCACTTTTATTTTGCAATACCCAGGGGCAGTGTGGGTCGGCAGGTAGCAAAGGTTCAGAGGGAGGAGATGTCCCACAGTGTTGAGGGGTCAGCCAGACTCAGCAAGCTCAGCAGTCAAACTCTCACCAGCTTTGGGGCAGGACCCTCTAGCACAAAGAAATCCCATATCCACATGGGATCTGTATTTTCACTACTATTATGTGCATTTCAGTAGCACATGTTGTGGACCAGGACTTTGTCGTCCAAATAATCGCTCTATTTGTTTGGCTGCCTCTGTTTATGCTTCAGATGTTGTGGCTCTGTGTAGCCAAAGCTGAGAGATTAGGAAGTGACTGAATGTAGAACCACTCCAGCATCCAGAGCACGTGGATGTGGAAGGGACAGGGTATGTTGGGCTGTTTGCACTGGGCAGTTGACCTTAATACTGCAAAGCTCAGCTAAGTGTTAGGGAACCTCAGGCTTGCAAGTGGAGTCCGAGTGTTGAAGAACTGGTTTGTTTCCTCTATGGTAACATTATTAAAACTAGTAAAATATAAACTGCACAGTTCTGGGGACAGCTAGAATTGAAAGAGGGAAATGTTGGAGGAAAAAATGTCACCACTGAAACCAAACCTGAATAACCTTTCCTGTTCTGTGGTTGGAAAAGAAAAGCTTTGGCCTGCTCAAGTATTTTACATTAAAAAGATCGTTTTATAGATACATGCTAGGCATTAAAAATGGAGCATTAAAGTCAGAAGTAACTGTTAAATTGGATTTTAGGGTACTTGGGATTTACACTAGCAGAGAATTGGCTCAGGTTAAATACATCTGATAAAATACACAATGACAAACACCAAATTGTTATTGCAAACAGAGCAGGTTACCTGCTGTGCTGCTGGCTTGTACTTCGTGCCACTGCCGCAAAGATGGGTAGAGCATGGGTGAGATTCTGCCCACCCATGTCAGGGGGGACATGGGCAGGATACGACCCCCAGGTGTCGGTGTGTGCAGCTGACTGGAGTTTGGCAGTGTGGTCACTGCTTTTAGCCACTTTGGCCTAACAGATTGTTATTGTTTTTTAAGTGTTGGCTGAGATGGACATTACAAACACAGCTTTTGTGTTGTTACAAAATACTGCCCTCGCTGTAGGTCCTACATGTGGTTGGGGCAGCTGCAGTTTTCACATCAGGAGCTGTCTTTGCTTCATCCTCCAAAACAGCGAGAGCACTGAAAGCTGCTGAGTTACGCTAGTCCTTTGCCTCTTGGGAGCATTCCTGGAGAGCTTTTGCTTTCTGAGCAGCCAAGCCTAGAAATATAAGCTGCAGCTTGCTCTGGCACTGGGAAGATGTGAAAGTGCATGGGGAACTGACAGAGGGAATGGGGTCTGGGTGAAGATCCCCACCTGGAAGTGCTACTCAAGCACCTTTTGAGGAGTTGCTGTTCCCGAAGTGCCTCATATCCCGAGTTGCTCAGCACTGCCCATGTGTGCATATCACATTGCTGTGGGGTGTCAGGGCTGTGCCTGCCCCAGTCTTGCCTATGGAATTGGGTCCAGGCCTTGCAGCCTCCCCCGGCGTTCAGCTGAAGTCAAGACCTCTGCCGAAGGACAGCGGGTACAGCAGAGGGGGAGGGAAGAGACTTAAGTTACTAAATGCACCCAAATGTTTGAAAATAGGCCAGGGATTAATAGTGTAGAAAGGAGAGCCCAGCTCATCCAGCGGATGTGTGAGCGGGCACACATCGTGCTCTTCAGCTCTCTCACATCACAGCTGCTGGGCTTTGCCTCATGTAAGTGTTTATTTACTATAAGGGACATGTTTTTGTCATCGAGGGGAGGGTAATGCCAGAGCTGGCTGGCAGTAAACAGCAGGCTGCAGTCTATCTCCCAGCATCTCTTGCCTTTCTGGTATAGAATCGTGGAATCTTTTAGATTTTTAATGTTGAGTACAACTGTTAACTCAGCACTGCCATTGAGCCAGCCTGTCCAGACCCCTCTGCAGAGCCTTCCTAACCTCCAACACATCAACACTCCCCCCAGCTTAGTATCATCTGCGAACTTAGTGGGGGTGTACTCGATCCCCTCATCCAGATCATCAATAAAGATATTAAACAGGACTGGCTCCAAAACTGAGTCCTGGGAAATACCACCGGTGAACTGACCACCAGCTGGGTTTAACTCCATTCCCCACCACTCTCTGGGCCGAGCTGTCCAGTCAATTTTTTATCCAGCAAACAGTGCACCCATCCAAGCCATGGAAGCCAGTTTCACTAGGAGAATGCTGTAGGAAATAGGTGTTAAAGGCTTGACTGAAGTCCAGGTAGACATCATTCATAGCCTTTCCTTTACCTACTAAGCCGATCACTGTGACACAGGAGATCAGGTCCCTGTTTTCCAGCTCAGGGGACTGGGTGCTTGAAGGACAACTGGTCTGACTAATAAAGTCTGAGAACAAGAAGGCATTAAGTAGCTCAGGCTTTTCCTCATGCTTTGTCACTGTGTTTTGCCAGTGAAGTATGGAGATTCTCCTTAGTCCTCCTTCAGTTGCTGATGTACCTATACAAACATAGTTTTAATTGTCTTTTATGGTAGCAGCCAGATGGAGCTCTAGTTGGGCTTTAGTCCGTCTAACTTTTCTCCCTGCATCACCTCACAACATCCTTGTTGTTTCCTGAATTGCCTGCCCCTTTTTCAAGAGGTCCTAAAGTCTCCCTTTTCCCCCTGAGTTTCAGCCAAAACTCTCTGTTCTGCCAGGCTTGTTCTCTTCCCTGCTGGCTCATCCAGCACATGGGGACAACCTGCTCCTGCACCTTTAATTACAGCTCCTGCTGCCAGGAGCCTCAAACACCCACACTGTCTGAGGGAAGGGCTTTGTCCCTCCCTTTGCCAGTCCTCTGCCTCCAAGTGTTTATTTTCACTGTATGATGAATCCATTTCCCAAGGAGATGGGTTTATGAGCGCATTCATTCCTCTGGCGGGAGGGAGGATGGCCTGTCTTGCATGCTCCCTTCACTGCTCTCTGTCAGCAGATAAAAGGTGCCATCCTAAAAGCAGCAGAGAAACAAAGATTTCCTGACCTACTGTGGCAGGGCCTGACTGTGTCCCTGGGTTGTGAGGATGGAAGGGGGAGACAGGGAAGGTGCCTGCTGGTCTCACCAGAGTTACTCCAGTCTTCCCCTCCCCAGCTGTCCAGCCCTGGTAAAGCACCTTGTGCCTCGGCTGACCCACATAATTTGCTCAACTTGTCCCTGTACTTCAGGTCTGCAGTGTGTGCGGTACCCAGAGTGGTTCTGCAGGTTCAGATAAGCAAAAGGTGTTGTGAAAAGCCATTCTAGCCTTGGATGTTGTTCTCAGAAGAGAGGCAGTGTGACTCCAGGCTCCCTGGGATTAGTGTTTTGCAAGCTTAAGGGTCCTTTCATCACTGTTTTTACACTTTGCTTGGTTTCTCAGGTCCCCAGTAGGACCACAGCCAATTTGACATCTCCTCCCTGTCCAGTGGTCTCTTCCAGTGTTCAAGCTTGGCACTTTCTGAGACTTGTTCCCGGCAGTCCCAGCATTTCTTCCCCTTGTTATACTTTTATTGGAGGTATTTTGAAAGCAAACATTAGCACTAGTCTTTCATCCTAGGGGCAAAGAAAACATTTTGCAATGAACACACATCCTGGGCTTGTGAGGATGCTGTCATTTGGCAGCTGGGGTAGCTACACCCTCTTATTGAGACATTTCTGTGGGTCACCAACTGCATGGGACACCCAGGGGAGCCTGTAGGTGCTTTTTATCACATTCCAGAGTAGGGCAGCAATATTCCACCCAGCACTGACTCTTGGGAGATGCACTGCAGCTGTTCCTCAAGGGCCCCAGCTGCAGCTCCCTCTTGCACCCTCGACCAAAGGACTGAGGCTCTTGTTTGCCTGACCAAAGGACTGAGGCTCGTGTTTGCCTGGCACAGAACAAAGTACAGCCAGCTCGGCTGGGAGGACAGTCACTTCCCCAGTGACATGGCTTGGGTCTACACAGAGCAGTGTGTGCTGGAAACTGGAGTTTACACAACTTGAAAGTAGGTTCTTTCTCCTGGTAAGTGTTGTAAGAGCAGGACACAACCCTGACTCCCCTGGATTTGTTGGTAGGTGTCTCCTGCAATTGGTGTGTGAGAGGGTGGTGAGTCTAGGAGAGTATTGAAGGGGGCACCGAGCTTTTATAAACTTTCTTCATCATGAGAAAAGTGGATTTGCTGCTTCTCCGTGCATGCAATTTCAGTTTTTCCCGTTTTCTCACCCTCCCAATGGCAGAAGCATACAACTGAATTTCTGTGCAATATTGCCAGTGCCAGTGGGAGTGGATCGGGAAACATTTGTTTGTTTACTGTCCTTGGTAAGGTCATTTTTGCAAAAGTGCATATATATATATATATATGTATATGTGTGTGTATATATATCCGTTATCTATATACAGCAATATATGGATCTGTATATAACAAGGAAATGTAAGGGTGTTTTTCTGTGCTAGATACATACATAGATGAAGATCTGTATGTTCAAAACTTTGAGTATTTATTGCAGGTCCTATTGATTGATGTTGTGTTTAAATAAAGAGTATTTATGGTATACTTGTAGTCAAGTGTCCTTGCTTAAAGCTATTTTGCTGGCTGTATTTTCCCCATACTCTGCAGGACTCTTCCAGTGATTCCTTCAGGGCTCATTGAAGAAAACCAACACCTCAAGAGGTGGTTGCTGGCAGGGAGGCAAACACTGTGTGGTCAAGAGTTTCATTAATTTATCCAGTGCTTTGAGCTCTGGAAATGGTGAGGTAGTTCTGGGTGCTCAGCACTTCGCTGTAAAAGGGCTTCTCTGGTTTTCACATCTTATGCCAAGATCTGCAGGCAGGGTTTTAAAAATCCACCTGCTTTCCTGCCTGTTTGCACTAGAAACAGTGGCAATCTGGGATGGCCCCTGGGCTCCCATGGCAGCACTTCTGGCTGCTGCAGAAACACAGAGCAGTACAGCTGGGGGCTTTAATCCTCTGTTGCTGGTCACCGGTGCCAGTGCTCCCTGGGACTGGGAGAAAACACAGATGTCCAGTGCTGAGATTGTTGGGATGGGAAACATGAAACACTGCAAAATGTAATCGGCACTGTTCTGTAGAGCCCAGTGCTGTGCCTGCTCTGCTCCATCCCACAGCCCCCACGCTGGCACACCACAGGAGGGAATGATGACTCTGCTTCTGCTTGGCTGGCTGAGCAAGGTCTTACCTCACACCTCACACCTTGCAGGGCTTCTGAGTGTTGACTCAGCACCAAGCACCTTCTCCAGCTGCGCTGGTTTGGAGCTTGAGCTGGAAGCAGGTAATGGAACCCTGCAGGAATGGGGTGACAGGAGCACAGCGTGGTCGTAGGACACTGCTGTCCGTCCCAGGTTGCTTTATCTCCTTGTTTGGGTTGGAAAAGCTCATGGAGGTGTCTCTTTGGAAAAGTATTCCAGTCTCCTGGCCTGTTCTCTGTTACCTGTTGTCCTGATGTTCCTATTGCCTCAGGTGGGGGTGAAGAAAGAGCATGGGTAGTGTAAAGTAGGATCCCAGCCCAGCATGTTGCAATGACAAGTATTTTGCATTCTTTATGCCACTTAAGACCGTGGTAAAAGTCTTGGCAGCAGAGGCCAGTGTGCCCGGGACATTTTTAGGCTTCCCCTTTCCAGAGACAGCAGCAGGGAGCTGTTGTGCAGCTTGGACGGGGAGGGATTACACCAGGTGCTGCCAAAACACGGCAGATGCCCAAATTCTAATAATCTGTGGGTTTATGCTTTCAAGAGAGCCCCAGCTAGAAGTACAAGCCACTGCTGACTGCAGGGGTCCTGAGGAAGGAATCAGTCAGACCTTCAACCTCTGTGGTGGGAGCCTCAGCTGCCATCCAACTCCCCCCATCACCATTAAAACAGGACATTCCATTCAGAAAATATTTCACATCCCATCCTGGAAAGGTTGTTGGTTTTAACAGATTCTTAGAGCCCAGTCCCTGCTTCCCCGGACAGCTGATGATTACCCTGAGGCTCCCAGCAGTCCCTCCTGGATCTGGTCCCCCCGGGGATGCCAAAGGAAAGGCATCAGGAAACCACAGTGGCCACTGTCAGAGCTACCTGTGGTCTCACAGACACGACCTCTCTGCAGGTGGTGGCACAGTAGGAATATTGAGAAGATCTCCTCAGCCCTAAAGACAGTCCCCTTGGTGGCTCAGGGAGGTTCAGGCTCCGCCATCGAACTCTGCAACCTCAGCCCAGTCCTGAGAAATTCATAAACAGCAAATGGCCTTTGGGAAGCCTCTGCCAAGTCCTTTTTCTCTCATGTAAATATTTTTTCCTCTTAAGTGTATGCAAGTGTGAAAAACCTCTCCTTAATCTTTTTTTTTTTTTTTTTTCTCTCTGGCTGAAGGAAATGCTTGTTCATCCCTGGGTGGAAACTGTCCTCATCTTGATATTTTGCAGCTGAAGCAAGAACCACACTGCTGAAAATATTTCTTATCACCCCCAAAGCCACACTGCTCTTCCTGTCTCCCAGGCCCACTGGAATCAGATTAAATGGTGCCTGTCTGGACCCACAGTGGCTGTTGGATGAAGGTCCCAAGGGTTACAGTGTGCGAAGAGCAAATCTGTGAGGCAGCCTTGAAGAGGACTTTAAAAACAGTGCAAAATATCTCTGGGATTACAGAGTCCTTGCTGCTAAGCCTGGAAGTCCCATTCTGTTGTATTGGACTCATGGCTGGAAATGCAGGGCAGTTTTTCCTGAGAGAAGCTGGAGCCCTAGATAAGTTTCTTGATGCTCATCCCCGAAAGCAAATGGCTCAGTGGTAGATACGCTGATTTTCCGGTACACACTTGTTAGAGAAAGGAAGTGTGGCTGCACATAGCAGAGGTGCTGGGAGACTCAAAATATCTCTGTTCTGGGGAGCAGGGTGGGGAAGCTGTGTTGGTACCTGTTCATTGGGGAATCTGTTCTAACTGTTCAGATGTTTTCTCACTCTCCATTGACCTCACCTGGCAGTCCTGCTTGGGAATGGGTGTGTTCAGACATAGGTTGTCACCCCTATTTTCCAGTCCTCTGTTAGGGCTACAGCTCGGGTCTGTATCTGGTAATAATAAGCTGTTGCTGCTGGTGGTTTCTGAGAGGAAACATGTCAGATCTGTGGCCAGCAGGGGACCGATGCTGAGATAAATTTGTATCAGCCTTGACTGATGGTGAGACCTTCCTGTAACCCAGATACTGCTGTGATACCCTGTCTTGACATGAATCTGGCTAAGCACAGGACCTTCTTAACACGAGTCAGGCTCAACAGCTCTAGTGCAGAGCTGCTGGGTGTCAAGTTGAGTCAGAATGAGAATCAGAGAATATTCTGAGTTGGAAGGGACCCACAAAGATCATCAAGTTGGACTCTTAAGTGAATAGCCCATATGGGGATCAAACCTACGTATAGGATACACCGACAGCTTTGTAGACAAAATCAGTTTGGCATAGCAGAGGGGAGACCCATGGGAGGAAAAAGGAAGAGCAGAACCACAGAAAAACATTCTGTGACTCAGAACAAGAAGGCCATTCCTCGGTGACTGCATAGCATGTTCTGTACAGCTCATTTAAAGCTGACTATGTGGTTCCCCAGCCCTCTGGGGCTCCCTGCTGCAGACATAGACCCTTCTTAAAAGGGGATCCTCGAGGTACCTATTTATAGGATGGAAACTGCTCCAGGAGAGTCATCCAGCCTTGAATGAACACCTTCCCGTCCCGGGCAGGGCGATGTACAGCCTGTTCTCCTGCAGTCCCAGCCCCTCCTTCTGACATTTGCTATCAGACTGTAAGGGACAGTTGCCGGCCTCTCTCCCTGGTGCCGGAGGTGATGACACACCGGCTGCTGCCACCGGGCTGACAGAGGCAGGAGAAGGCAGGGAGAGGGCAGGGAGCTCCTGCTGGGCTGCCCCTTCCTTGGAAGCGGTGGGAGGCGAGGGCTGCGTGCTGTTCGCAGAAAGGAAAGGTCAGGGTGCAGGGCTGAGTGTGATGAGCCTCCAAGGCAGACCCGGTGGCATCAGGTGGAGCTGGGGGAGGAAGCTGTGACTTCTAGGCATGACTCGTGGATTTGGCCAGGAGAGACAGAAGTTAATTTGGGATGGGGGGGAAGGGATTGCTGGTTTGAAGTGAAGTGTGGGGCTCTGCAGAAGTGATGGCCTGGGGCATGATGAGTGATCCCTACCGGTGTGCAAAGCCCCCTGCATCTTAGAAAGGCCCTCCCAGAGCACCTTATTTTTAATGACAATCTCCTCTGCCTTGTTCTGCATGACTTCCTGCAGTGGGGTATAAGTTTTGGGAAAAGCAACTCCAACCAAATTAAAACATTATCCTTTTGTCTTTATATGTCATCAAATGTGGTGATTTCCACGGTGGGAGCAGAGCAGGAGCAGGGATGTTGCTGGTGCTGAGCTCTTCACTCCAGTGTCACCCACAGGATCAGACTGTCCTGTGCCTTAGTTTTGGATGGAGATGCCCCTACTCTGTAGTGCATATTACAGCCTTGATTCCAATATGTCTCTCTCCTGTCTCACTTTCAGTCACTGTAAATGCAATGATAGTAATGACGTGGCCTAAAGCTGACCCTAGGTCACCCAACCCTGCTAAAGAACTGGTGTGGAGGGGCGTGATGGAGAAAGAGGGAGATGACTGTATAAGCCAAATAGCTGCAGATAAATTTGGGACCTCACTGTTATTTTAACTGCAACTGGAGCAGGGCTGGGGCAGTTGCCAGCAGAGCACCTTGGCTGGAGAGTGATGAAGGGAAGAAAAAGGGTTTCACTGGGCAGGCAAGGGGGACTGGGGAGGGCTGTGCCACACTGGCACACAGGGCCATTAGAGTTTCACAGCAGACTCTTGTGGAGTAAGGGGAACAAATGTGGGATTTTTTAAAGAATGAGCTCCTTTGGATGGGACAAAATGCTTGTACCCCCCAAAGTGCCGCAGATCAAATGGCCAAGCAGAGTCATTGCCAAATGTATTGTTACATGAATAAAAGCCATGGCTGGGGAGAACAGTGCCTTGATTTGGAAATTGGAACAGGCATGCTTGCATAGTGTCTGCTTGTTCTCTGGCTGGCATTAGCTGGAGTTCTTAACTTCCAGTGTCCATGAATGCTGAAAGAATTAGGAGGTGGCTTAAAAAAACATTTTTTAATGTGTTTTAATGTTTATGTGTTTTCTATTAGGAGCCTTCACATATACAAAGAGGTGCCCAGAGTAAACCAGTGATGGACAAGAGATGAAAAAAGCCTGGTATCCAATTCCAAAAATGTCCTGTCTACCTTAAATATATCACCTTATCTCCTTCTGGAGCTGGATATTTGAGTTATATAACCTGGAGCATCTTTTTCCTCTTCTTCCTTGTAGAAGCCACAAAGACAACCTAGTGCTTTTGGAAAATCCCCTCCCAATCCTTGGCACAGGGCAGGAGTATGTAAAGCAATAATTCATGATTTCCTCTGAGCTCCCCCAGGTTCCTTCCCTTTGTGAACAGGATGATTGCCTCTGGAATGAGCAGCAAGCTCTCTTCCTTCTCAAAGGCTGCTCTGCTGCTTGCCAAGGCACAGCTGGGAGGGTGTGGAGCAGGCGTTCCTGTCATTCTTCAGGCATGAATGCTTTTGCAGTGAGTGTCTGACAAATCAGGGCAGCCGTCCCCCTGCCCCAGTGTGGAGATGGCCCTGGTGATAAGCAGGTTCGAGTGGGGAGTCACAGAATAAAAGAATAATTTAGGTTGGAAAAGACCTCTAGGATCATCGAGTCCAACCTATGACTGATCAACACCTTGTCAACTAGAAAAGTTGAAGGGGAGGTGGGGTTTTCCCAAGAGAAAGCCCTGGGAAGGGGTTGGTTACTGGGTGGAACTAGGGATGCCATTTGGACTTTCTCATCAGCATTGTTCCCAGAAGTTTTGCTGCTCTTGGTTTGCTCTTTATTTGTAATCTTAGAGTGTCTCCACGATGCCAGCCATGCCAGCCAACAGCTGTGGTTTGTCTGGAAAGGACAGGTCAGTGTAGCTCACCGCTCCTGCTATGTCCATCACGTGCACTTATCCATGTGGGGAGTGCAGTTGCAGGTCTGTAGCCATCCTGTTTCCAGTGCCTGTGGGAACATGAGCACCTGGTGTGTGTCTGGTGTCAACGCTGCTTTGCTGAGGTGGTTTGGCCATAAGCAGCCCCAGAGGATGTGCAGAGGGTTCAGCAGCTGCGCTATGCCCCAAGGAAAGCCAGACCTCTTACAGGGAGGTGGGAGCCCACAGGATGGGGACCTGGGACCTGTAAGCCTCTCCATGGTCAAATCTGGGCAGGAGGTGGCTTGCTGTGCAAGGTGGTACCCCTAGTCTCCAGTGTTCCTAGCCATCCCTGTAAAGCAGCAGCCTGGGTGTTTATTCACCGGGTAGGGATTGTGCTGTTACTGAAACACAGGGGACTTCAGAGAGTCAAAGTGTTCGGGCTTTGCTTTGTACGTAATTCCTCGAGACCTCAATTCTCTCTGAAGCACAAAAGCTTTATTATGAGGTGCTTGTTGAGTCGCAGGAAGAAAGAAATACAGCGTGAAGATATCACCCTGTTCCGCAGTGACAAACATCTCCGATGCAGGGCCCAGATTAGAAACGGAGAGTGTTGAGTCTGCACGCCACTGAGGTGACTCATCTCACACCCCGCTGCCGCCTGTGACATGGAGCCTGCCAGGCACATGGTGCCTGGAAGGACAGTGTCCCTGCACACCGTGTCCAGGAATTTGGAGAGAAGATGCTTCACAACTACGAGATATTGTCCTTTCTTGGCTTCCACAGCAGGAATCTGAACCTCAGCCTGATACAGATTCACTTAACGATGAAGCCCTTTTATTACTTTGCCAGAGCTGTGAGGATGTCTGTAAGACAGCTATCACTGAGTCATTCAGCCTCACCACAGAGAAGATGGGACACCAGGGCTAGACTTCCGAAAGATAAGATGCAACCCTTTGTACCTAGAGGGCAACCCTTGCCTAGTAGTAAAAAGCCATTTAGTGTTATATTTGTTAGTCTTCAGTAATCCTGACCAATCTAAATCTAAAAGTGGCTGTATCCCTGCACGCTTCCCGTTTTCATTAACCTTAAGTTCCTCTTAATTTCCTTTCCTTCAGCTGCTGATAAAAAGGTTGAATTTGAAGAACTTTCTTCCTTCCCCCTCCCATCTTGTGTGATTCATCCACAGATGCCTCATTTCTCGGTCGAGTGATATGAGAAGCCAGGCTAAGGAGGCAATTCCATCATGAACATCAATGCAAATTGGGCCAGAGAAGTCCCAGATTGATAATGGTACTTTTCTGCACACATGCTAATTATAGCAACAGCAGAGCCAGGTTCACGCTGTGGCTTTGCATGAGGAAATCCCCTGTGGTTTTAGCCAGGAGTTCCAAATATTGTTTGTTACAATTACTAAAAGAAACTAGACCTGTGTGTGCATTTCTGAAAGATTTCTCTGCTGTAGTGCAAACATAGGGATGGGTATATCCTGATCAGAAGCTGCCTGCAAGTTTTTCAGGCTGTTTGCCCTTTGCAGAATGAAGGGGTGTCCAAATCTTCCCTGGAGAGAAGAGTCTCAGCATCCCCTGTATCCCTGTTTTGCCCTTGGTCACAGTTGCTCTGCTCCAATCACTCCTCCTGAGCTCACACACTGGGGCCCTGCCTGCACTGCTCACCCTGTGTCTGTGCTGTGCCAGGTTTCTCACTACAGGCATCCTCACCTCCATCCACGGCTTCTTCAAAGGACGGCAATGGAAATAACAAGCACTTTGTTGTTAATAATAGAGGCAATTTAGAGATGAGCTGCTGAGTGATTAAAGGGCTGCTGGACTGGTTTTTAAGGCGAGAATAATGGAGCTGAATATATGTGCACATACCACCCGCTCCACCTTTCATCTTCCTTACATGGAAATTGTTAACGTTTGACTTCCAGTAATTTATGAAAAGCTCAGTTATAATTTCCATGCCCCTCTGGATGGATTTCTGTGCCACAGAAACCACTCCTTCATTGCACATCACAGGTCCTTTAAGGGCCATTTTAGCCTGCAGCTGGAAACTCCCAGGATGCTGAGCCCTGCTCTGTCCTCTGCCATCGCAGTGAGCCCTTGTATGACAGGGCCAGATGTGGGGGAATCAGGCAATGTCCCACAGCTGCTGGTCACTCTGGTGTGTAAAGTGTGTCCTTCAGATTTCAGTGCTGTCTTAACAATGCAACTGGTTTAAAATATAATACACCTGAAAGCCTTCCATATCAGACCATCAGAGGGCTGCAGATGAGCTACTTGAACCCCTCATAAATACCAAGGCTTTTGCTCCTGCAGAAGTCTTAGGATCATCCATTTTTATATGGGATTTCAGGCTACAGCAGGGCTTCACAGCAGGATCAGGATGCTGTTAGGTAAGATTGGGGTCTTCCTAAACAGGAGGGAAATAACAGTAAGTGACTGAAGTGAGAACCTTGTGTCCCTTTAACATTCTACCTCTGCCATTTCTGCGAGTTTCTGGGCTTTTCGTTTGGCAAGGGTTGTCTCACTTCCAGCCCGGCGTGGGTCAGGAGGACAGGCCTTGCTGTTGTATTGTGTGCAACTGAGATTTGCCCTAGAAAGGGTGGGTAAGGCAACCCCAGCCTCCTTGGCTGAAAACTCCGCTGAAGACAGAAGGAGCTGCTACTGATGGAGGGCAAGGGCAGGGGCACTGGAGGAAGGGATGCAGCAGGTCACCATGACTGAAACCATGAGATCATCAACAAGTTGAGCTCCACCCTGCAGGGAAATCTTTTTATATCTCCGTGGCAGATGCCAACCATTTGCTCACTCACTGAAGGAGGTGCTTGCCAGAGAGCGAAGCAGAAGAGCCCCTGAGGGCTGAGCTGCCATGGTGCAGTCACCAGCTCGAAGCTTGGCTCTGGGAAAACAGGTTGTGTTTACCCAGGTGTGATGCCCACTCCACCCATGGATTCCTGGCCTTGCCTTCATGCTGTGCCCACTGCAGGGCTGTGTTATGTCTGCCAGTGATACCATCAGCATAGCTCTGTGCCAGCCCCTGCTCGGGTGGCTTGGTTTGCTTTGATGAAGGGAACCAAAACGTAGTGTGAATTTGGCCATGGAAAGGCTGAGCTTTTTCCACGCAGGTTTAGCCCTGTAAACCCTGGGAGTACTTATCAGCCTTGGCACAAACCGCTGTGCTCCACCCTTTGATGTGGGTGAATAGGATTAGGGAAAAAGAATTGGACTTACTCTCATCAAGTAGCAGCTACTACTGAGTGAACAATTACCCAAGGCAATTTTGGAAATGAGACTTAAGCTCTGGAGCTGCTTTTGAAACTGTTACTGGTGATGTGTTGCACAAGAGAGAACTGAAGGACAGCTAGGGTTCTGTCTCTCTCCCTGCCCCTTGCAATTATGGATTACTAATATGATTGTCTGACCTAATGGGATGATAGATCCATGGGACTCCTCAAGAGCAGTGTCCTCCAAACACACATGGATATAACCATGAGTGCTGGTAATTGCCACTTAGACTCTCCTTCAGGTTGTTTGTGTGACTCCAGCACATACAGGGTGAAATGAATGTGTTTGCTATTAAATTACTTCTGTGTGGAGTGAAAAATGGGTTCATTTTTAATAAATGAAGTCCTGTGAGGAGGGGATGGGAAGGACTGCTGATAGACATTGCACACTAAAGCCGTGCGTGTGGGCAGAGAATGTCTAAGGTGCTGCTGTGCAGAAAACAGGCTGAGAGCCCCCTGAATGGGGGGAGCTGCTTTATGTTCTGCTATATACAGGTCAGGGCTGTCTGTGGGGTTGATCATAGAATCACACAATGTTGAGGGGTTGGATTGGACTTCAAAGATCGTCTAGTCCCAACTCCCCGTTCCATGATGCCAGCTAGAGAGGGTTAATGCCACCCCCACCTCCTCAGAGCCACGTGTGTCCTACAGGACAGCCACTGTGCAGCCAGGCTATGGAGAAAGGGCTGTCACGGGGATGGCCATGCTGTTTATTCTGCTTTTGTGTTATTTCTGTACTTGGAGTCGCTGTTGCCACTGGAGGGGAAGGACTCGCAGTCTCCAGATGGTTTCTTTGTGCTGTATCACTTATGCAACTACCTTTCCCCAGGCACTGGCAAACTGTATGGTCCCCCAAAGTCTGTCTTAAGAAAACTTCAGAAACCTGTGGCTTTTCTTTCTTCTCTCTGTTGCCTTTGCTTCCCTTGTTCTCTGCCTGCTCCCTTCTGAGCTGTTAACATTTGTGCCAGTGACAAGTGTTTGAGCTTCCATCAACTATCCCAAGGAGCACCAGTGTATCCTTTACTTCCCAGTGGCAGCAGCAATACCTTACCAGGTCAAACATTGTCAGAATTCGAGGCTCTGAAAAAGAAAATCTGACCTTTGTGAGTCTTATCTAATCTTTGTGAGTCTTAACCCCTCCTGAGAAGAAAGAGTGCTTTCTACCCTGCTGGAGCATTAACATTTCACCAGTTTCTCTTTCTCCTTCAATTCCTGTCAATCAGAGCAACCTCCTTTTCACTCCAAGCACATGCCGTAGTCTGGCTGAAAGGCACCTGAGCCCCTGAACAAACCTAGTCCATCCTGGGCAGCCCCTGAGACCTTTCACCTCTCTGAGTGCAGATCCCTGCAGCAGCAGGACAGGAGTGGAACAGAAAATGGTGAATTCCTCCTTCCTTCCCAAGCCGTGATGCTTAAAAACACATCACCAAAGTCACATTTGGGAACAGATGCTTTTGAGGTGTCCCATGGCCTGGATTCTCCTGCCAAATATGAATCTGTGACAGAGTGATTTGAAATCTCCCATAATCACTTCTCATGAGCATCTGCTGCTCTGTCCCTTGTCCTCTTTGCCATATCCCAATTCCAAGAAGTCAAGCCGGTGGATAATGCACAGTTTTGGAGAATAAGTTCTTTTAAGGGTAAGAAAGGAATTTATTTCACTAAACATTTTTATTTGCGGGTGAAATAGCATCTGAGATGTCTCTGAGTCTAAATTATTTTCCACCTTACCTCATTGGACACATTAGTCATAAACTAGCATCCATGTTAACTCACACATTCTTTAGGAGATGTCAGAGCTGAACACAGTTGGCTGAGGACTGGAGATTTTGAAACCAGACTTATGTGACTAGTGGTGATTGCCCTGGGTGAGATCCTAACCCCTTATCTGCTGGGTGCGAGAGATAACGCGTCTTTCTCAACTGCTCAGGATCAGCAGATGGAATGCACCATTTTGAAAATGAAGGGAATACTTTTGTGCTGATGTAAATAGGGAAATGCTTTTGCTTCTTCCTTCCTCCCAGCCACCAGTGGGACCATGCTCCAGCCAGCAGCCAGACACCACAGCGGTGGGGCTGCAGGCAGGAGAACCTCTGTCCTTCTCAGGGGTGGTCACAGGAACCATTTCCTCTGTCTGGCCTTACTTCAGACCCTTCCTGGCACCACGTGGGGCCAGAATCGATGCACGTCACACTCTGGCTTTAACAGAGGAAGGAGGAAAGCTGTGTGGAGTCGGGCTGGGCAGCAGGAGTGTCAGAGGTGGATGGACACAAACCTCCCATGTCCTTCCCTGCAAAGGCTCTGTTCCTTTCCAGAAGGAAAGGAAAACCCAGCAGCCACCAGCTTTGGGCTTATGGAGGGGGCTGTGGGGGCTCAGCAGGGCACAGAAATTAGTGACTGTGGTGGAAGCCGCTTGTTCAGCCTCCCTGGGCTCTGTGTGGGGTTCTTAGGCTGCCTGAGGATAAGGGACTTAGTCATAAGGCATTTTCCACATCCAGTACAGTTCTACGGGCGCCCTTGGGATCAGAGATCATCCACACTGGAGCCTTGCATGGGAACGTGTCCTGTGAGGAGAGGCAGCCACAGAGCTGCACGTGAGACATGGAGCAAGGACGTTCTCTGCACTCTTGCTGCCTCTTCCTCCCAGGGAGAGTCTCGAGGGAACCACAGCTGCATCACAAAGGCTCACAGTGGAGCACAAACAGGGAGGTTAAATCTCTGTGTTTCCAAAGGGAGGGATGGCAGTGCCTGATTTCTCCTGGCCTGAATTCCACCTGTGTCCCTGCCCCTTGTTCAAGGTTGACAGCCATGCTGGAAATGCTCAGTTCAGGAGGCAGAATTCAGATTAGAACAATCTGGGGAGCTGTGGCTGTCAGTTATGGTTGCATGCATGTAGGAAATGCACAATATTCCTCCAAAAAGAGAGATTCTGTGCTCTGGTCAGCCATGGGACAGCTGGTTTGGATGCATGCTGGTGAATTGGAAGCAGAGATCTGGACTTTCTTCCCCATTCCCTTATCTCCAGCTGGCTCACTGGTTTTGTCTCGGATCTCTGAATGTGGCTCAGCCCCTCTTTACCAGTAATATGCTGGGCATTGGAAAAGCTCCCTCTTCCCACTTTATTCAGTAAAAAGAAAGGCATTTTAACGGGAAAGGAATAGATTTGCTTTTGCCTGTTGCCTGTGGGATCCTTGCACCAGCAGAGCATGGACATAGCCTTGAGGGACCCTGTGATGGGACATACAGCTTTGAGGGACATGATGGATTCTGTTAAGCCTTGACAGATTCACTCCTAAATTTCTGTGTTTGCTCTTTCAAATCAAATCTTCAAGAACAATTTCTCACTGGAGCGTTGTGGTGGCTGCTGCCAACTCATGGAATCCCTCAAAGGAGCTGAGAGGGGTCCTCTCGTGTAGGCATCTCCCCATGCCACAGGATATCCCTGCTTCTTGTGGTAGGAAACAAAACCTTGGCTGAGCACTCAGTGTGTTACCAGACAGCTGTCCAGTGACACTATTAGACTTTCTAAAATAAAAATTCTTTTAATGTTTTCCCCCTACCGAAAATTATTTTGCATAAAACAATTAAGCACACCACCCAGAATCAGTTTACAGATTTTCCAAGAAATCCTTGGATCAGGTGGAGGAGATCAGACTTCAGACCCAGATTCCACAGGTGACAATGCTAAGTCTGGGGAAGGATTTCCTTTGCTTGAAGCCAAATGTCCACAAATATTTCTTTCTTAAAATGTAGGCTCTTTTTAGTGTGAATCCCCTCCAGGCATTGACAGGCACCTGATGATTCCAGTTCTGTCAGATCCCTGGCCCTTTCTCATCCAGAGGACCATTGTTTGCTATTTTCATACAAAGATTTGCACTTATAAGCTAGCCAGGGAGGGTACCTGGGCATAATCTCTGTCATAAAGGCTCTTAAATCTGTTTCAGAGTAAGTGTTTTCCATTAAGTCTTCAGAAAGTATCTTCCCTTCCTACAGTCCTTCCACTTCTCCAGTAGTCACAGCTGCTCCATTTGAGTGAATTCTATCAACTCCAAAGAGCTGAGTGTGCAATAGCAGCACATGCCCTAATGCACTGCACTTTTGACAGGAAAACACAGTGAGGAAAATCACTATTTAGAAAAAACCCCAAGCTTAAAACCGCAGAAAAGCATTGCACAAGTCTCCCATTACTCCTACAGTCAAGAGCTCCTGCTGGAGACTGCAGGATTTTACAGTTTTAATAGTTTCAAAGAATGCTGTTGCTCAGCTGGGAACAACGTTCTGTCTGTTCAATGATTAAAAAACCCCAAAGCAAACTATGTCCTTCCCACTTCCACAAAATTCACCAAAATAAACAAATAATCCCCTTAGAAAACCTGATGCAAGCAAACAACAGAGAAATAGGATAACCCAGCCTGTTGCTTTGCAGCTGTTTCACATTCTGGCTACTTTCCAGAGTTACTTTGATGATCCTCTGCCAGGAAAAAAAATAGAGCCCTTCAAACCTAGAATTTGATGAGGACTTTATTTCTTAGCAAAGTAAGTGAAGATCCAAGTTTGGGATTTAACAATGGAACTGCCATCTGCACCAACAGAGGCACCAGTGATCTTCGCCAAGAGCCTGGCAGGGTTGAGTGATATCCTGGTGTTGGGAGATGCATGTTCTTCAAGTTATAAAGATTATAAAGGACACAGAGGACTTGGATCTTCAGATGGGTTTGATACCACGACCAACAAGTGGAGATGTTGAGCTATTTTAGTGCCTGGCTGGTGGGGAGCAAGCTGGACATGTGCTACAAACTGATATTAACTGGGAAGTTTGTCCAAGTTTGGCTTTGTGGCATCAGCTGCTGGATCTGTATCCCATAGGAGAGCTTGTGGGGAAGGAGGACAAAGTGAGTACAAACTGTTCCAGGGGAGAATTACAGGAAAGAAATGCTGCCTCTGAGTTGATAGATGCATCATAAATCATCCAGAGGCACTGCCAGGCATTCCTCAGGTTGTAACCTAGGAATCATGGATGAACACTGTGGAGGAAAGATGCTTTGTCAGAGCCCTGTAACAAACCAAGGAGCATCACCATGTGTCACTTGTGCCATCACCTCATACAGACAAGTACAGAGATGCCCTAAAACACAGGTTTGCATTACAGCAAACTGAAAGGGATGAGATGGAATTTTTTCCTCTCCTAAGTAAATGTGGTCATAAAGAAGCCTAATTCTGGGATTGTTACACTCTGGGGTTCCTTGTGCCCTTATGTCACACCTTGGCTTCTTATCATGCATTAACAGGTTCTTCTTTTACCTTGATCTGTGAAGAAGCAACTGAGGCTTCATTTCCTGTTGCCATGCCCTAGGATTGTTTTCACACCCTGCATTTTAACATATGCTGTTTAAAGATTATAGGAGGAATTGTTGGCAAATGGTGGATGACAGGTTGCTGAAACATGATAAAATGCCAAGAGTTTCCAAGGGGAGATTAAAGAGGCAGGAAAGGAAAGAGAGGAGAGTCTGTAGACAATCTGTGCCAGTCTTGACTAGGTTGTGAGGCCTGTTTAGATGCAGAGACTGTGCATTGCAAGCCTGGCAGACTGTCCTGTTTTCTGGAGTTGAGGAGGGCTGTAGCATGAAATTCCATCACATCTCCCAGAATCCAATGGATGCTTAGGGAAGAGCTGCTCGCCTGCCCTGCAGACACCTACATTAGACTGAGGACTGGGCTCCATTGCTCTGGAAATCTCGCTCTCATGGAGATTTTCACAGTGTACATGTTTCAAATGGAGTGAAACAAATCTAAGATTTATGGAATCATAGAATCACAGAATAGTTTGAGTTGGAATGGACCTTAAAGGTCATCCAGTTAAAAACTCCTGCCATGGGCAGGGACATCTTCCACTAGACCAGGTAGCTCCAACCTGGTCTTGACCAGCTGCAGGGACGGGACAGCCACACTTCTCTGGGCAGCCTGTTCCAGGGCCTCACCACCCTCACAGGGAAGAATTTCTTCCTAATATCTAATCTAACTCTACTGTCTTTCAGTTTCAGTTTATTTCCCCTTTTCCTATCACTAAAGTTCCTGATTTGCAAAACCACTTAGCAAAGCACTAAGACAACCTACGCTAATCTACAGCCTAGGGCCAGGGAAGGAATTTATTCCCTCTTTATCCTTTCCTTTACCCTTTGGGAGAAGTCCCTTTGGGAGGCATTTCAAACTCCCACTGTGACTATGTGGGCAATAGTCCATTCCCATTGACTGAAAAGGTCATTTTTACTTTCTCATCGGACCTTCACCCTGCTGAGTGGCTGTCCTTGAGCCTGGGATGATTGTGACTAATGACCAAAAATTATTTCATCATCAGGCTTCCTCCTCTTCTAGGGTTGTAATGAAACAAAAGAAGGGAATGTAAATTAGTGACATCCAGCTGGGTAAGTAGTTAATAAGACAGAAGCATGCAGCCTGACCCTGTGGAGTGTGGGTGGTCCACCCATCTCATCCTCCTTCTGTGGTGAGCAAATCAGATTCCCACAGGTGAACAGGCACTGGTCAAGAACAGACACTGCAAGGTTTCTTCATCCAACTTCTGTTTTGAATATTATGTTTTTAACTTGTGAACCCTGAGGAATTCAGGTCTCAAGGCAGAGGAAATGTTGGAGGAGGTCAAACGAGCTGTGCTCTCTGCATGTCACTTGGAGCAGCAAACAGCCTGCATTCCAGGGCAACATCTGATTTTCTGCTTTTACAAGGCAGATGTTTAGGATAAGTGATGTGCTGTTTATTTTAATTGCCATCTTCCAAACTCCTTCCTACGTGCGCGCACACATTCGGAGACCATAAATAAGGATTCTTCAGATTGTGCCTCTATTTGGGTAGCTGGCCCTGTCTTCTATCAGTGTCAGGACAGGGCTTTGTGCTGCAAACCCTGTTCCCCCTGCACATCAGTTTTACTGTAGCGTAAATCAACTGGCTCTAAATCCTTTCTCAATGACACCAGCATAAATCTGAAATCGCTTTGCTGACGTCAGCTGATGGTAATGTAAAGGAGAATTAGACTCTTGACTTTAGAATGTTGCTGATTTACACCAGGACAAGAGCAAAAGAAGTCGGGCTCAGGATGTTCTAGAACTGTGTTACTAAACATCAGGCCAGGATTTGCTCTAGGATACAGTGATGACGACAGAGATCAATTCCATAGATTTCACTGGCGTTAAGTTGATGGAAATGATTTTTAACTTTGCCACAGTCTGGGCCTCAAAGAGCCCCATGTAGTAGGTTGTTAATGAAAAAAAAAAAAAAGGACAAAGGAATGCTCCTGTGTAAAGTGATTAGTCCCATTGCCTGACATTGTTTCTGGAGAGTCACACGGGGATGAATCCAGCCTTTTGGCTTGTGTTGTGATAATGGTGGAGAGCAGGGCAGTGGTACTCTCATGTCTTGATGAACACCAGGCAGATGTTCACGGAGGAGCTGCTGGTCCTAGCTGAAGGCAGAGAGGCATGTGAAGGAACTGCCCTTGCAACTGGTGTCAAGAGCTAGTCTGGAAGGGTGGGAATGTTGGCTGCACTTTTCTCCTCCAAGAGGACACAAGCAGTTGTTGTGAGCATCCTGTGCTGGCAGCATTCAAGGTTAGTCCTTATACACTTGTTTCTCTAGATTTCCTACCTTTTTTTCTAAATGGTTAGAAGTGAAAGTCTATAAAAGAGGTGCTGGTCCCTCTCTCTGCAGTGGCTCCACCCTGCAAACTCTGGGTTTAAGCAGAAGGAGACAAGAAGTAGATACTTCTTATTGAAGCTATAGGGCTTCCCAAACAACCTTGTTGCTTAAAGAAACTTTGGCAAAGAGTGCCTGGATTTCTGATGGCTGCTCTTACAGAAATTAGAGAGCCCAGTGGTCACCTCAGAGTCCATCAGCCTTGCTCCCTGAATGCCACTGGAGACAAGCTGATTTACATCCCCCTTCTGTTGGCATCTGACCAATCTCTTAATTGTTCATAAGTGACTTTTTTAACAGCACGCATTTTCTCTGAGTGGCTTTGTTTGCCCACAGTGAAAAGCAGTCATGCGTGGCATAGCTGCTTTAAAAGCCAGCAGATTGAAACAAGGTCCATGTGAACCACCAGGTAACCTGGAGGTGCCACAAAGCAGGACATGGGTTTCAGCAGCCCAGCCTGATTCTGTGACCTCACTGACAGCGTCCCACACTCAGAAGGTGGTCCCATGGAGATGGAGTGAGAGCTGAGCATGGCCCCAGCTTTCCCATCCATTTTGTTCTCACTAGGGGTGAATGACTAGACAGACGTCTTCACTGGTGGGGGTGGCAGAGTTTTCCAGAAATGAAAGAAAGCTGTGATTATTGTCATGGAAACCAGAGCTTGAATGTGAAGTTCATCCAATGGGGCAGCAGGAAGAGGACATTGGACTTCTGTCTCCTCTCAGACTGTGTGTGGCTGGGATTTGGAATAGCAGACAGTCAATATTATAGTAATCTTGTCATAATATATCAAGAAGCATTGACTTCCTTTGTATTCCTGGGAAGAACTAAGCCAGGCTCTTGGGGAGAGGCCTGTGAGGGATGGGGTTTCTTAGCAGCATTACTGTAAAGAGCAAAGCTCTTTCCACTTGTGGCAGACAACAATTAAACCACAGTAGCTGAGGGATGCAGAGTTGGAAACATAACCTTGTTGTGCCTCGTGGCTCTATTTCCTGAATGCAGATGTGCAATAATTTTAGAATATTCCCTCTTCCTTTCTGTTTCAACTCTACAAGTGGCTTTTCCCTGGGAGCTCACTGCATTGTTCCAATTCCCTTGCAAGCTGACAAGCTCCATCTATAGGATTGCGGAAGAAGAGGCCTCAGGCTTCAAGTTGGAAAAGGGCAGAGAAATCTCTCTCAGAGTTTCCAGATTTGTTCTGGAAAAACTCCAGCATGCTCAACATACCACACTGCAGAAAGACATTGATTTCATCATCTGTCCTTCATATTCAGGTAGCGCTTTCCACTCTGGTTAAGCTGCCAGTCCTTGGTCCTGTGCTGCATGACTGTGGGACCATTGCCTGTGGAAATTGCTGGAATTGTGGAGCTGGTATTATTTTACACAGGGAATCACAGAGATTTTCTAAGGAGATCATGATCTGAAAGATTTCTGGGCAACAGTTCTCATAAGGAATTGTAGTGACAGGACAAGGGGGAATGGCTGCAAACTGGAAGAGAGTAGGGTTAGATTGCACTTTTGCAAGAAATTCTTCCCTGTGAGGGTGGTGAGGCCCTGGCACAGGTTGCCCAGAGAAGCTGTGGCTGCCCCATCCCTGGAAGTGTCCAAGGCCAGGTTGGACAGAGCTTAGAGCAACCTGGTCTAGTGGAAAGTGTCCCTGATTGTGGCAGGGGGTTGGAATGAGATGATCTTTAAGGTTCCTTCCAACCCAAACCATTCCATGTTTCTGTGATGTAGTTGTGATCCCTTTGGATTCTGACAGCCCACAGTGCCCCGTGTAGAAAACTAAACAGCAGTGATTGACATGTTCAAATCATCTAAATCCAGTTGATAGAGCCAATCACTTTCTCCTCAGCTTGGTGTTTCATGGTGCCAGCTCCAGCCCACATTTCCCTGCGTGGGCTGAACCTGCAGAGGTGTCCTGGGTTTCTGTAGCTGAATTATTTTTTTTTGGTAGTGGGGAAGGCTGCAGAAGTGGCTTCTGTTAGAAGCTGCTCGAAGCTTCTCCTGTCCCATGGGAGCCAATGACACTTGGCCCCAGGAGGGACATCCAGCTCCTGGCCAGGGCCGAGCCAATTTGAGATCACAGTAACGCCTCTGTGATAATGTATTTAAGGATTGGAAGGTTGTTGCGCAGAAGAAATTCCAGACAGCGAGAACATGGGATAACAGACAGACATCAAAGTCGCCGCAGAGATGGGGGAGGAGGCACCTCATGGAGCAGGGGAAGGACTCAGAGCTAAAACCCCTGCAGCCCATGGAGGAGCCCGTGCTGGAGCCGGTGGAAGCTTGAAAGGAGACCTGTGACCCTGTGGGAGGCTCAGGATGGAGTGGAATCCTGCAGGAGATCTGTGGACCC